>RJWM01018279.1:0-41332 GCA_004363535.1 Dasyprocta punctata | reverse complement strand
CTCTTAGATTTCCTGTTGGAACTGTGGGAGGCTTTGTCATGTGTTTTGGGTCGCTAGTGGGATCATGCATGACATTGCTGTGGGATTCAGGCCCTTGGCTAAATATCCTGGGTCTTAGTGTTGTGGACAGATTTTCCTGCACTTTCTTGTGTTTAACTCTGGGTGATTACTATAAAATAATATTACAAACTCTGTGTCCTATATGTAGTTGTTCTCTCTGTAACCCCTGACTATAACAATGATCTAAATACAGAAGAAGAATTATTCTTGGATGTGATGATATAATATAATGTGAATTCTTTGAATTATATCTTCAATATAATTGTATTTATAATACCAGTGAATCCATTGAAAATTGGACAAAAAATCTTCTATGTTTCCTAGTGATAAACAGAGGATAGTATTGTATTACATGAATTTTGAAAAAAAAGAGTTAAAAATAGGAGACATTCCCTCTGCCTAATGCCTGGGTCACATTAAGAATCAGTTATTTAGCCATGCATTGTGGCACACACGTTAAATCCCAGCACTTATCAGGCTGAGGTAGATGGAGCATTGTGAATTCAAGGACTGTTTTGGCTAAGACGTGAGTGCAAGGCCGTCCTGCGTTACAGAGTGCGACCCTGTCTCTAAAAGATACAGTCTGGTAGTTTGGCTCAATGGCTTAAGTGCCTACTTGGCAGGTGCAAGGTTGTGAGTTCGATTCCTGGTGCCACAAAAACAGACAAAAAACCAATCAGTTATTTAAATTTTAAACTGAAGCAACAGGCACACACATTAAACTTACGAGAAAAATTGAGAAGTACTTCTGCTTCATTCAAATCTAAAACTTGGTAACACTGCCTGTACAAATGCAAAGAATGAGACCATTAATTACATCACTATGGTAAAAAAAAAACCTCATTTTTAAGGCCAGGTACATCTCAATTGTACTGAACACACAAGAAAATGTTCACTCCAACCAGATGCAGAACAAGATATGAAATATATTGCTGCTAGCTAAACAAAATATATGTGGGAAACAACTTTCTAATCTAAGATTGAGCAAAATTTTGAACAGAAGATTGCAAATCTACCAAAGATAAAGTGATTTTCAATATATATAAAATGAAACACACTGAGGATTTATGCACACCAGACACTATAATGGTTGAAATTTGCTTCAGTTGGAAAATTAACCCAGAGTAAGGATGGAATATCTAGAGAAGACGAAAAGTCAGTTTTATCAAAAATAAAACTCTTCACCACAAAAATGAACACATGTTATGAGCAAATAATTTACAGAATGTATACCCAGGAAAATTCAAGGCATAAGATGAAGGAAGATAAGACACAAGCAAATAAAAATGAGCAATGGAATTTAACTTTCTACCAAGAGAGTTCATCCAATTAGAAAATGACCAGTGTTTGTAGCCTAGAAGTAGATATTATCACACACTGCTAGTAGAGGGTGGAAGGTGTGAATTAAGAATAATACGGTGGGTGCAGTACCACGCATCTGTAATCTGAGCTCTTTAGAAGGCTGGAGCATGAAGATCACAGGTCCCAGTGCAGTCAGAGCAACTTAGTGACACCTTGTATTGAAAAAAATATAAATATTTTTCAAGTATTTAATTTCATACAGACTCTGCACACCTGTAAACATGCTGCAAGATGTCTATGAAATTTTCTTGAAACCTCTAGGTCATCCCAAACAAGATGTCTGCAGAATTTGTTTAAGTGAGAAATCTGGAAAAGGTTGCTTTCCCATTACTGGAGAAAATGTGTATAAGATGTTGTGAAGAAAAAGAGTAGTGATCCTGGCAGGAGTGAGGTGTACATTTAGTAATGTAAATAAAGAGGTAAATGGTACCATGTGAATTGAGATGAACTCCTAACTACTTCAATTCGGGAAAATTAAAAATTTGAAATTGGACTCCTCAGTATAGCTCATGTATAGTGTTCTGAATTCTCTGGGGTCATTAGGCAACATGATAAAAATGTACCTGAAGCAATGGCCTCTAATCTGATAATGATGAAGAGGGGTTACAGCAGAATGAAGACTCACATGCAAGAGTGTTACTAGGATTAGCATTAGTGACATTGGGGCAAATCTTTTCTTTGGATAGAGGTGTCTCATCTGTTGTGCAATACTATGCATCATATATAAACCCACCACCAGAACATGATGCCAGTAAAATTCACTTATAATCTGACATGACAGCAAAAAATGTTGCAATAAGTCACGTGTTTGACAAGACAGGGAATGACCAGTGACAGAAGTCTGCTGACTTAGCAATGTGCTTGGACACCTAACCTGTCTGAATGACAAGGTATTCAAGAGGGGCAAACAAACACACCCAAGGTTTGCCTACCAGGGTGAAGCTTCCTTAGCTCTATCTCTGCAACTGAATCACAAGGTGGGTGAGTCTCCACCTCCTTTTGCACCCTCTCTTTCCTGGCTTCTCACAATCTGGACTATACTACATTAACAAAGTAAAAGGCTTCACTGAATAATGCTGAGACTTGAGACAGACTGCAAGGTGTACAGGAAATTCTAAGAAGTTCCTCAAACTGAAGACTGCTCATTTATTCCTGATGTGCCATTCTGTATAGTATGCCATTGCCATTGGGTCTACCAAGATGCCAACAGGGAAGGGCTCTCCTCAGGCTATGGTAAATTCAGGAGGTACATAAGGAGCTTCCAGATACTACAGACTCTAAGTTATTATATCACACATGGAAAAGCTTCATGCACAACTCTTTACTGTGCTGTCTTAGATACTATTCTCTCATTGCTAGGACAAAATACCCAATGCCCAAGTTGAAGAAGGCAAAGTTTATTTAGCTCACAGTTTATGGAGGTTTCAGTTCATAGTCAGTTGGCTCTAAGGCAGGATGGGATGGCAGAGGGACAACAGCTCAAGGTAGCAGAAGACAGCAAAAGCAACAAGAGCCAAAAGGGGGAGAGCAAGCTTCTTTACCTCCCTTATATTGTTAGCAGTCCAGCTCTTCCTATGGTGAGTGTAGCACTCACACAATCTCCACCCCATCTTCTTGCACAGGATGAGTATGTTTGCAAAGTAAGGACCCCAGTTCCCTGCTGAGTGACTTAGTTAAATTTTTAAACTTCTCAAGTTGACACAATGTATCAACCATTACGGAAATTCTCCAACAGAAAACTGTAGGCCCAAATTTTAATACACACACATGAGTTATCACAATGCTGATAATTTCAGAGCTCTGTCCTAGTACTGTACACTATACCAAGAGCAGATTACTGTCCAAAGTATGTGCTGTTGTCTTTCATCGTGAGTCACCATCCTAATGTTCTCAAGTGTTGGTGCACGAAATTACCCAATCAACAATTATAAATGTGCTACCTCAAAGTAGCTTATGATGAGAAGGAATGGTATTTCCTGCTGCTGAGGAAATCCAGATCATCTGAGAGTCTCTGTTCAAAATTTGATGCGAAAGAAGTACATTTCAAAAAGTGTAACCTACAAGTAGTTAATCTCAAATTTGTAAACATTTAACACAGAAAAATCCAAGGGTGTCTTTCAAACTTGCCCTCATGCATTCTCAATGAACACAAATTTACAAATTTCTTGGCATGCATACCAATAGTGATGCTGAATTTGTGAACTTTGAATATAGGAGTGAGTATAAAGCCCTCACCCTATCTTGGCTGGGTGATGCACAACTTTGGTCTCTTCACTCTGAGAGGCAGAGGCAAGAGACTCACAAGTTCAGTCTCAGCCTGGGCAACATAGTGAGGCCCAGTGTTAAGATTTAAAATAATAATTGTAAAAATGTAGGAGGGTTCAATGTAACTCAAAGTGAATATGCCAGTTTTATTCCCTAGTGAAAGAAATACCCTGTATTCTCATTTGTCCTTTACTAACACCCTTCCTATTAGGTTTAGATGATGCTACTTACCCATGTTTTTGAGCAACAATAAAACAGGTAGTTTGTCTCAAAAATGATTAGGTGAACTTACCATAATAGAACTTTTACTAATCTACATTTCTCTATATTTCTTTCTGTAAAGTCCATAATCTTTTACTAAGTCCACACTGAGTAAGAATATAACCTCTTCTTTGATGTCACACCAAGAGCATTCTCAGAGGAAAACCATGGTCCAAGAGCTGATTTGCCACCATAGATTGTTCCTTACATTTCCATGTTATATCTACTCAACCTTGGTTCTGTCTACATATACCCTAGTGTGCACATGCACACACACACACACACACACACACACATGCACACACACAAACTTCGCATGCCTTAGCATTGGCATGCCTGCAGACCTACATTTGAGATTTCACCTATTCTGAAATAAGGCTGTGATTCAAAATCCTACCTCATTCAGAAAGTCATTTAAATGAAAGCTAGTCTACAAAGCATCCACAAAATATAGCAATAATGTGAAGGATGGTGATTTTCTCCTTTCACTGATATCTGAATCATATGGAGATGAGAATGTCTTACAGAGACCCTCAGTTGGGGTGAAGATGTAGTGTTTTCTGTAAGTTGATTTCTATAGGATTACTGATGTCTTCTTATTTTTCAATTCATAATGTTCTTTCTCTTTTCTTGGCATTCTAATCTACACAAGGACAATGTATATATGCATGTATGTATGTGTGCATGTATGTATGTGTGCATGTATTGCATCACTGTGAATATATCACATGGTTGAGTAGTGCCCTACAATGGAGCCTCATCAGAGTTAACACTAAAATTTTCTGCAGATTTTCATGGCCTTTATAAACACACTCTAGTGCCTTTGGAAATATGGAGAAATGTTTCAAAAGTTTGAACTTTACTGTCAGTAGAGTGAATACCATCATTTTCTAGAAAACTTATAGGTTTGACATTCTATATTCTATATTTTTTTCAAATTAATTGTCATTCATTCTTATGTCAATGGGACAGAATATTCAAAACCTAAAACTTAAAGGATCAGTTTCCTTTGCCTCACAGTTTCAGTCCATAGTCTGCCAGTTGCAAGGCAGAAATAGGATGGCAGAATGGCATGGTGGAGAAAAATGCACTCAAAACATGCCAACCAGGAAGCAGACAAAGACAGGGAAGCTGTAGACACAACACATATTTCCAGAACATGCCCCAAATGGCTCATAACAAGCCCATCCTCCTGACAGCATTTTCATATTCTGAAATCATCAATAGAATAATCCACTGATGAATGCAGATCCTACAGAATACAATCAACTTTCAAACATTTAAAACATTTCAGATAGAAACCATAACACTAAGTCTGTTGCTGGAAGAAAAACTAGACACCCCACAACGCAGTCTCCCACACAGAAAGGTCACAGAGGAGCTAGGGCTCTCCCTGACTGCCCATACTCACTGCACAGTATGGTGAAGAGTGTATTTAGAATTAAGGTTAGGCTCAGACATTGAGCTGGCACAGGTAGGACTCTGGCCATGGTAAAGTTATGTCACTGGAGCTTGACAGGATACTTAGGTCCTGGCAGCAATCTCAGTGCCAAGCAAAGGGGGTAGAAGAAACAAAAGTGTACCAGTAGAGTTGCACATAGGACCAAATATTCCAACTGATGCAGGAAGGCCCAGTTGCTGACAAGGCCATTTCTGTTCATTTTCAACCATTAGTCATGTCTTAAGCACAGCTCCAAAGCCTGTCTTGGATCCCTTGACACTACATAATCATCGGTTCTGGGTTACGTGTCTCCCAGTGTTTTTGCCATACAGGTACTGCCATTAGACCTCACAGAATGAATCAGACAAGCCAGGTGGGAAGGCATTCAGCAACAAACTGGCAGCTTCTGCTTTGGGTGCCTGACAGAGAAGGATGCACTTTACGGCCAGTGTACCTGACCGAACAGTTCACATAGTACAAACTCTTCTTCACTGATGTCAGGTGCTTAGTTTTCTATCACTGAGTCAATAGGTGCAAGAGTAACAGCATACTGTCTGCATGTGTGAAGCTGAAATGTTTGACTCTAATCAAATCCTTCCCTGTCTAGGCTTCTTCCCTGGATGTTGCCTTGACCCAGCCTGGGGGATCACGGCACTGAAGCACGATTTTTTTCCCTAGCATTTTACAGCTGTTTCTGTCTTCTTACTGTTTTAAATTGGCTCTTCCTATTTTTTGTCCCTGAAAATTTGATCACAACGCTACTGCAGTTCTCAATTCAATGCTACGTGGAGAAAATCCCCAAATCCAAAGAACCTGGCTCCAGGCAACAGTAGGACAAGATACAATAGAAGGAAAGAATCAATTTTTCTTGAAAGAACAGAGATATTTTTATATTTTTAATTTTTATTTTATTTATTTTATTTTTAAAATCTTGTTTATTTATGTATTTTTATTTAAGAGAAAAGACACATATAAGAAAGACAAAAAGCAAAAGAGACAAAGGACTAGAGTAAACGCACAACAGTAACATTATAGGTTTACAAAACAGGATGATAGAAACTTGACAATGGTTGCAATATTGCATATCGTTATCTTCAAATGGTTGTTTACATTAACAGATATAGAAAAGTAAAATTGATCTAATCATATGAGTACTAACCGATCTTTCTCAATAACCAATACATTCAGCAGTATGTTCATTTCAGTTATTTTACATATACACATATACAGTTTTATATCTTTTCCTTTTCCCTTTTCCCTTTCCCCTTTTTCCCATCCCAATTACTTTTGCTCTTTGACTTGTCTTTTACCCTTACATAGTATTTATTATAGATTTTGCATTATGTATACTTTTTCAGTTTCTTACGCTAGGCAGACAATACAGCATTTACACATGTGGCTTTGATTTATTTCACTTATAAGTATGGTCTCAAGTCGTGTCCATTTACTTATAAAAGTCTCAATGCAATCTTTCTTGATAGCTGAGTAGCACTGCATTGCATAAAAATAGCACATTTTTTTTTTTATCCATCTTTGATTGATGGGAATTTGGGTTGTTTCCAAGATCTGGCTATTACAAATTGGGTTGCTATAAACATGGGTGCACAGATATCACTGTGGTATGATGTTTTCAATTCTTCTGGGAAAATGCCCAGAAGCAGAATAGCTGGGTTGAATGGGATCTCTAATTCTAGCTTCTTGAGGAATCTCCACACTGATTTCCACAGTGGTTGCACCAGTCTACACTCCCACCAACAGTGGAGAAGAGTTCCTCTTTCCCCACAGCCCCTGCAGCATTTGTTGTTGGTTGACTTTTTACTTTTGGCCTTTGTTTCTGGAGTGGGATGGAATCTTAGTGTTGTGTTAACTTGCATTTCCCGAATGATCACTGATGTTGAACATTTTTTCATATATTTATTTGCCATTTGTATTTCTTTCTCTGAGAAGTGTGTATTCATCTCAGATGCCCATTTTTGGATTGGGTCCTTGAATTTTAGGAGCCTGATTTCTTTTAACTCTTTATATATTTTAGATAGAAGTCCCTTGTC
The DNA here is from genome assembly GCA_004363535.1 of Dasyprocta punctata. Lineage (NCBI taxonomy): Eukaryota > Metazoa > Chordata > Mammalia > Rodentia > Dasyproctidae > Dasyprocta > Dasyprocta punctata. The sequence goes on along the minus strand of RJWM01018279.1, from coordinate 33,895 downwards.
TAATGGACAGTTGGCTAAGATATTTTCCCAGTTTGTGGGTTTCTGTTTCACTCTGTTGGAGATTTCCTTTGACATGAAAAACTTTTTAGTAAGATGAGATCCTAGTTGTTGATTCTGGGAAGTGTTTCCCGTTCAATTTGATTTTTGTTCATGAACTCTCTGCCTAATCCGGTGGCATCAAGATTTGTACCTACTTTGTCTTCCAGTATGTTTAGTGTCTCTGTTTTAATATTCAGATTTTTAATCCATTTTGACTTTATTTTAGTGCATGGTGATAGACATGGATCTAGTTTTAGTTTATGGGAAATAGAAAGCCAGTATTTCAGCACCATTTGTTAAAAAGGCTATCTTTCTTCCAATGTACATGTTTGGCCCCTTTGTCAAAGATGAGGTGGCTAAGTGTGTTTGTAGTTGTGGCTGTATCTTCTAATCTATTCCATTGATCTTCAGGTCTGTTTTAATTCCAGTACCATGCTGATCTTCTCACAGTGGCTTTGTAGTATAGTTTCAAGTCAGGGCTTGTGTTGCCTCCTGCTTTACCTTTGTTGCCCAGAATTGGTTTTGGTATTCTAGGTCTTTTCTGGTTCCAGATGAATTTCAGGAATACTTTCTCTAACTCTGTGAGGTAGGCAAATGTTATTTTCTTTGGGATTGCATTAAATCTGTATAATAACTTTGGGAGAATGGCCATTTTCAAGATGTTTGTTCTTTGTATCCATGAAGAGGGACTATCTTTCCATTTTTTGAAATCTTCTTTGATTTTCTTCTTCAGAGTTATGTAATTTTCACTGCATAGATCTTTTACTTCCTTTGTTAGATTGATTCCTAATTATTTCATTTCTTTGGATGTTGTAGTGAAGGGTGTGGTTTCCCTTATTTCTCTCTCAGTGACTTTGCTGTTTGTGTACAGGAATGCTATTGAGTTTTGAGTGTTCACCTTGTATCCAGCTACATTACTGAATTTGGTTATTACTTCTAGAAGTCTTCTAATGGATCTTTGGTGGTCTTTTATGTAGAGTATCATATCATCTGCAAATAATGATAATTTTTCTTCTTCCTATCCTATCCTTATTCCTTTTATTTCTTTCTCTTTTGTAATTGCTCTGGCTAATATTTCCAGAACTATATTGAATAGGAGTGGTGATAATGGACATCCTTGTCTTGTTCCTGGTTTTAGGTTGAAAGTTTTCAGTTTTTCTCCATTTAATATGATGTTGGCTGTTGGTTTATGATATATGGCTTTTATCAGGTTGAGATAGAGATGGTCTATTCCGATTTTCTGTAGGTTTTTTTTCTTAATCATGAATGGTTGTGGGGTTTTTTCAAATTCTTTTTCTGCATCTATTGAGATGATCATGTGGGTCTTGTCCTTAGCCCTGTTGATATGGTGTATTACCTTTATTGATTTGCATATATTGAACCATCCCTGCATTCCTGTGGTGAATCCCACTTGATCATGTTGTATAATCTTTCTGATAAGTTTCTGTGTTCTATTTGCCAGTATTTTCTTTGACGATTTTTCCATCGATGTTCATGAGGTAGATTGGCCTGTAATTTTCTTTTTTGGTTGGTCTTCCTCTGGTTTTGGTATTAGAGTACTAGGTGTTTCTAGGAATGAGTTAGGGAGACTTACTTCCCTTTCAATTTCATTGAAGAGTTTGAGGAGTGTTGGCATTAAGTCTTCCCTAAATGTCTTGTAGAAATCAGCAGTGAATTCATCAGGGCCAGGGATTTTCTTTGCTGGTTGAGTCCTAGTTACATTTTCAATTTCATTAGGTGAATTTGGGTTATTCAGCAGTTTTACATCTTCTTGATTCAGTTTTGGTAATTCATAGGTTTCTAGGAATCTGTCCATTTATTCTGTGTTATCAAATCTACATGAGTAACAGTTTCTGAAGTAGGTGTTCATGATCTTCTGTATTTCCACAGGGTCTGTAGTGATTTCACTCTTTACATTTCTTATTGCATGAATCTGAGTTTTTTCTTTCCTCTTTTTTATAAGGTTGGCTAGGTGTTTATCAATTTTATTTACTCCTTCAAAGAACCAACTCTGATTTATTAATTCTTTGTATTGTTTTTTTTAGTTTCAACTGCATTAATTTCTGCTCTAATCTTGATATTTTGGGTTTTGGACTTGACTTGCTCTTCTTTTTCTAGAAGTTTGAGGTGCAGCATTAGGTTGTTTTTGTGTGTTCTTTCCATTATTCTGATGTGGGAGTTTAGTGGTATAAATTTCCCTCTGAGGACTGCTTTCATTGTGTCCCACAGGTTCTGGTAGCTTGTATTTGCATATTCATTCAATTGTAGACATTGTTTAATTTCTTCTTTTTCTTCTTGTGTGACCCATTGGAAAAACTGCAATATAAAAATGAAATTAGAAAATAAGAAAAATAAATGTAGTCAATTCCTGAATAAACCCTGATGCACTACTTTAAAAAGTATGCTAGTTAACTACTAGAATTCCTATCTATGATTATATATTAATGGTGAGCAGGCATTTTGTTTCACCGACATTCAGTTTATGTGATTGGAATCTCTTTTTTTTTCAAGCTTCCATACCTTAAATTCATTCATTCATTTATTTATTTTTTATATTTTTTTATTTAAGAGAAAAAAGACACATAGAAAGACAAAAAGCAAAAGAGACAAATGACAACAGCAAATCCACAATACTAGCATTATAGGTTTACAAAACAAGATCAAATGGATATTAATATACCCATTCTGACTTCATTTAATGAATGATTCTATAGTATATTTTTCATACTGATTTCCATTGTTTTTAAGCTGAGTTTTTTAATGATAGCATATAGTTGAGCCATATTTTTGATTATCAAAAGTGAATTCTCTGCTTTTTAATTGAAATTCATAAATCATTAATATTTAGCATTTTATTGGTATAGTTGTTCATAAATTTTCTCATATTGGAATTTATCTGTCCCTTTTATCTGTCCTCCTTTTTTCTGTTCCTGTTTCCTTTCATATTAATATAATATTTTTTGGGATTGTATTTTATCTCCATTATTGTCTTAACAACAATTCCTCAGTTTTTCCAATGATTTATAGTATATATATTTGGCTTATCACAATATAACTCGCATATGTTGTCATTTGTACTATTGCTATCATAAAGTTTATTTCTCTATTTGTTATAAGTAGCACATTTTTACAATTAATGTTTGTCTAATTAGACTAGTATCCTTTAAAATGTTTTTTTCATAAGTTAAAAACATTTGCTTCTTATATTCACTGTTGTCACCATTTTTCATTCCTTTTTATAGATACATATTTCCATGTGGTATTATTTTCCTTCTATTGGAAGATTTTCCCTTAATACTTTTTTAAAAATTTTATTTCAAAGATAGTGAAATGCAACAAAAGATAACAAAACAATCAAATCAAAGCAGTAGAACTGGCATACAACTTCAGACAGAGATACTATGAAAACAATAGCTACTATATTGTATCTTGTTACTTTCAGAACAGTTGACCATTCCATCAGGCATAGCAAAAACAAACCAAAAACAAAACACAATAAAACCAATAAAAAAAGGATGTGAAATGAAAAAAAAAAAAGGAAACGAAAAATAAACAAAATTAAGCAAACCAATGACAATAATATTGGGGCTCAAAGACAAGGCAGAGGACAATCCCACCTATTTGCCACACTAGAAAATGTCATCTACCCAAGAAATGCTGAGACTGTGGGCACCAGGCCTGCAAAACAATCCAGCAATACAAGTATTTGTAACTCAGTTGTCATGAACCCAGCAGGTCCTCTGGGAAGGCAGGATGCTCGGGGGGAGTTGGGGGGAGGTCCTTGATTCACAGCCCGTGTGCTGGCAGGCCTATGGGACACCACTCTTTCTCTCTTCCTGGAGTCCGCACGGTCACGCAGACTCACCAGTGAGGCAGGCTGGCTTGCTTCTGGTTGCAGCCTCTCGCCCCAACATGGAGGGTTTCCAGAAGGCACATAGTTCTTCCCCTGGGTTCCACGCAGTGGAGGTCGCGCACACTTACCAGGGAGGCAGGCTGGCTTGCTTCTGGTTGTGGCTTCTCACCCCAACATGGAGGGTTTGCAGTGTGATTGGAATCTTATGCCCATTATAAACCTTCATGAACTGCTTTACTGAGACCATTTTAATGACTAAATAACAATTTTATTGTCCATCTCAATATACTATATTGGATTATCATGAAAGTCTTTAGAAATGGGCACTCAGTTTTTGAGGACTCCAGAAGCAATCGAAGAGCAGTCAGATAATGGAAAACCTTACTGGGAAGACTTTGGGCATTGATGAGAATGTGATGGGTGATGATGGAGGAGATGGAGGAGGTTTAGAGAATTTAAGAGCATAACAGAGTGCATGAGAAAAAAATACATTGATAGTAAGAGGTAAAATACACAGCATCTGAAAATTCATTTCCACTAAAACAGTTTCTCAATTCACAGATTGAGCTTTCTGATTGAATGTTTTTGGCACTCGATCTGAGGTGGTGCTAAAAAAATAATAGGAGACAAAGAGCTGAAAGGCCTTTAATGCAGGCATGAGAGCAGCAGAAGGGGTGCAGGAGCTCTCTGCTCTAACAAAGGAACGAAGCTGCTTATATTAACTCTCATTGGGGTGGTACTCAACTAGCTGGTGATGGTGGAGCAGGAGTGGAGTTTTATCTAGGGATGGAGTGCCTTTGACATGTGCAGAAAAAAATTCGGGAATTCTATTTTGGGTCTGGAGCACCAGAGGAAGAAGTCAGATAAGGTTTCTTTTTATGAGCTCCTCACCACATTGGACCTCCACCATGATGATGAGGCACATTTATGTGGCTAAAACCTGTCATTTTCTTTTTGACCTTTGGGTCTTCCCTGTGTCTTCTACTCCATTAATTCCTATCTACCTGGAGGTATGGTTTCAGATTCTTGATTCATTACATTTCAGGGTTTGTGGATTTGCTTCACAAAAGTGATTGTTATGGTTCACAGATGGAGACACCTGTTGATTGAAAAGTGGTACACAACACTTGCTTTGCATTTTTCCCAGGAACTACTGATATTTCCTTCCCAATGCTCTAATGAAAAAAAATAAACATAATGGAAGATTCTAGAAAACTCTTTCCCCAAATGATTTTAGATATCCATCAGACTGTGCATCAGAATTTTCACACTGCAAACTCTGAGTTCCACTTTCAAGGAGAACTAAACTAATGTTAAAGGGGTGACATTGGGCTCTAAGTTAAATGCAAAAGAGTTTTATGCAATCGAATTGTTAAAACTACAAATAATGTACAGAGAATAGTAAGCAACACTTCAAAGATGTGGGAAGGAAAACATGAGTGAATGGCAAAGTTTCCTTTAGCCTTAAAACTCATTGATCCAAAGCAAAAGCTAAGAAAGAATGAAGATTAAATTTTGATAGTGAATTAGGGATGCAGTAGGAAAGTCATGCTTACCCAGGATGAGCATGGTTCTGTAGTTTTCTAATATCACATCTCTGTATAAATTCTGCTGACGAGCATGCAAGCATTGTCACTTGTCTGCAGCCAAATCAATGGCCACATTGCTCAGTGTCTATCATTCCTTAAATATGAACAAGAAACCAACAAATAAACACAACATTGACTCTGTGGCCACTGAGAATGCTATTAACTCGATCTAATGTAAAATAAGAGTTAGACCTGGTTCTGACATAAGTGACTGGCCTCAATCATATGATGAAGTCTCTTGAAATGGTAATATTGTGAAATGTAGTACCTAATTCTGAGGAAAAAGTGAAAGATTCACAATATTAGTGAAGTCTTTTATAAAATGTAAAATTAGGGCTCCAACACATGAGTACATAATTTCCAGGAGTGTATTTGTAGTATATAAAATAAGTATATTTCTCTGGGGGAAAATTCATTTTGTCTTAGATATAATATTAATGTTGCAAACATAAATTGAAGATTTCATCAAATACAGACTCTTATTTTGTAATTTTGTATTTCTGGAGCCTGTTTTTCTAAGTACATGGAAGTCTCCCTACTAATGCGAAGTTCAGTGGTCCAAAGGCACAGTATTTGGGATAGCCAACAGTTAGGACGGTGTGTTAGAATACATGGGTAAATCTGAATGAATGAACTTTATGGTATTTATACATTTTAATGTATTAGTGAGTATAGAAAGACAATGCTGTCTGAATATATAAAACCATAAGGTAATTTTATTGGCTTTTATATTGTAATGTATAATACTCAACAAAATACATGAGAGTTTAAATATTTTCTTCCTACATAGTAATGATTTCTCAAACACATACTAAATTGTTGATCAGGATTTCATGCCAATTTATGGGACCTAAACTCACAAGGCCAAAATAAAATATCAATACTAAAAGAACAGGTTTTTGGGAAGATGGTTGAGTAGTGAACTGCAACAAATCAGCCCTTTTGAGATTTAGAGTCAGACACTAGAAAATAACGATTAGGGGAAGAATAGGAGGGTGGTGGATCCCTGGGGTTGAGGAAGGACCTCAAGGAAAAATTGGAGCCCAGAGAGGAGATAAAGAGACAGACAACACTTCAGGAAAAACAAAGTTGACAAACTGCATTTTTGCCTCAGCTCCTGGCTTATGGTGTGATGGAGGAAGATCAAAGCTACAGAGACAGAGTACAGGTAGATAATTTCAGAGGCCTCCAGGGAGAAGCACACCAGTGGAATGGAGCAGTGGATGGTGTACACTACAAGAGTTGGTGACTGACTCCAGTCCAAGTGTCTTCCATGTCAAGTAGAGAGGGTGCTTGGTCAGATATCATTTTGATGAGAGACCAGCTGAACCCAGGACTCAGAGTAGCAATGGGTTTGTTTCTTCTCCAGGCTCCCAGGTTTGAAATACCTTGGTGACTGGGTAAGGGATAGCATGGGAGATACCAAGGTTCACAGAGTCAAGATCAAGACAGGAAAAGATGCCCAGAGTGATACAGGCTGAACTAGCCCCAGAGCCACAACCAATGACTTGAACTTGTGTAGAACTGAAAGCACAAGAATCAGGATCATGCCTTATTCCTATGCAGGCTTGCTGGGATTGTTCAGTGGAGATCTGGGCTCAGCCTTAGGCTGACAGTTTATCTGACTGGAATATCCTGCTATGTAAGTGTCTTACTTACTTTTCACCTGTTGCTGAGACAGAATACCTGACGCCAAACATTAGGAAAGGAAAGGTTTATTTCTTACAGTTCTTGGGAGTTTCAGTTCATACTCAGTTGCCTCCAAGGCAGCATGGCACGGCTGGGCAGCCATTCATGGCGGCTGCCGAACAGCAAGACACACCTGCGAGAGAAGAGCAGCCTTCCTCTCATCCTTACCCTGTATGTCGGCTCCAACCCTGGGCAGGGGCAGCACTCACACCAACAATCCCAGTGCTACACAACAAACCAGTCACAAACCCCAGACTCAGCCCCGTCCAAATTACATGAGGCCTTGGGGCGACACAGGATCAAACCAATACAATAAACTTCTTATTGTTTTGATAGCCATTATTGATGGCTAGTCAGAGCTGATAGTCAAAACTGCTGCTTTGATAGCCAGATGTAACTGTTTCCCCTAAAGGTCCAGACTGTTAATGGTAATTTTAACTATTCCCAGGTGGGTGTATAGGCCAGACTTAGATGTATAGAGACTAGGTGGTGCTTTCTGGAGTTACATATGAATTTGAAACAGTGGGGATGGAGGTTGCCAAGGCACCAACTAGCACCGTTGAAGCTATCTACTTATCATAGTGTTTCCCATTTTGCCTGTGACCTTTGGACCATACTTACCTATGGGCCTTCCATTTTAGATTCTCATAGCATATCTCCAAGAATAGTGGCCAATCTGACAAGATGTTTTGGAGACAATTCATGAAGAGTGAGGGAGGCCTTTGGGTACTGGGGATGTGCCTGTCCTTTAATATTTGTTCTCATCTAAAACTATTATTAAACTCATCGAGTTCACTAAGAATGTCTTGCTCTATCAGTGAACTTGTCTGTGTTATAAAACTCAGTCAGTCTGTCCTGTGTTAGAATAACCAGTCAGCATTATTCTTGATGGCAGGGAGGAGCTAATCTTCAGGTCTGTCTAAGGACTACAGGGCAGATGAACTGGGACTCAAACTTGTACATTTATTCTTTATGAGCTTCAGGATTAAATCTAGAACAGTTTTGCATATGATCCAGAGCTAAGTGAATGTCAATTTCATCCAGAAAGGGTCCCAGGAAGGGGAATTCTCTATCTTGGAGACTTGGTCCTGAAATCCAGATGCCACAGAAGAGACAATTGCCTTGGACCAAACACTGTTGTAAACTGTTATTTCTGAAGGGTAAGGTAGTGGGTAAAGGACAGAGGAAATGACTCAAAATATGGCACAAGAACTAAATCCTAATCATCTCTGCTGCACAAACAATTAAGATCAAGAGATTTCCCAGGGTGAATCTCTAATCCTTAACAAAACATGCATCTAGAGACAAAAGATATGATTGACTCCAAATGCAATGACAAGTAGAACATTAAACCAGTAATTAAGAATCCTGAATCACTTCATTTTAACCTATCAAAAGAGAGTGAAAGAGAGAAAATATGTAGATTTTGCTTTATCTGTTTTAGGTCACTGTGGGGAAAGGACACATGAATGCATATAGTCTCCTATGGCTAATAGTTACATTCTGAACACAAATAAGAATTATTTCTTAATGCAAAGAACCTCTGAACATAAGGCAATTCTGACCATTTTTTCTCTTTCTTACAGTGTGATTCTAGTTGTCAAATAGAATTGCAATCAATCTTTCCCTCTGCATCCCATTTTGCCTCTATGGATATATAGGCCATGCATATGTGCCAAAATATGTTAAACTCCTTCTTTTCAATATGTGAGGATTGAGCATTTTCTAAAATACATTCCAAAGGGGTAAGAAATTTTGACATCTAATATCCAGTTGCAAAACAAGAGAAAAAATTAATATCCTTTCAAATTTCTGCTCGGTTTCTGTATTCTTAAGACATCCCCATGGTGACCCATACCAGAGAAGGTGGATGCTATGTGCAGAGAAACTGGAAGATTTTTTTGTGGGCAGATTTGGCATGTTTACTAGTTCCCAACCCTATATTCCCTGGGAAATTGAATGATTAACACTAAGCGGGTGTTTTTAGTTGTGCAATCTATGATTGATTTCAGTTGTAACAGTCAAGTTTCAAAGAAGGAAACATTCCTTGCAAAACCAATAATAAGATACCTGAATAAATGTTTCCAACTTTTGAGAGAGTGAAGCAAATATATCAAAGGGCAGAACTTTTTATCCCATAAAAAGAGGTCATCTCTAGGGATAGAATGAAGTAAATGGGTGGAGAAATCCTATACTCAGTTCTAGGGTGAAGAAATATTCAAGGCATTTGTGATATGTACCCAATCACCTAGGCAACTTTCTTTAGCAGCAAGAGATGGCCACATCTTGCTCAAGTCTATTTTAAGATTTTTATCTCCCTGAAACCCACAAGTTAAGCAGACACTCATCACCTAGCAATCACAATTCATGTATTAGGAAAGAAACATTCATCAGCTTTCTACACACAAATGAAACAAGAGAAAGACAAACTGTGACCCTTTTTCTTTTACTCTTAATTATCATATGCAAGGCAACAAATGTAAACTACTTCTCAGACAGATGTTGCACTCTGAGAGAGGCAAATTCTTGTTGCAAACTGCCCTTGTCTAACCTCTGGAGGAAAGGACAATCTCTAATCAAGGAGCTTTAAAGTTAAATTCTGGTGATTTGGAGAAAAATTGGGGTTTACAACATTAGCAGAGAGAGAGGAAAAAAAAAAACCCAATACTCTAGCTCAGGTCTTAATAGAGGGTTTAAGAAAGGGCTCTAAATAGCATTGTGTCTGCTCACTCTGAAACAGAGGAAACCAGATCACTGAAAGAATTACCTGTCACCTCACTGGGAAGTGCAAATGAAGATGATAGATAAGGAGAGATTTTTCTGCTGGTTACCCAGTTGGGCTGTTGCTACTCACCTTTCACTGAGGATCTTTTGGGTATCTTCCAGAGATTAACACTGGCCATAACCCTCAGTGGCCCTCTCAGTTTCTACTGGTCCACACAGAGATTACAATCCAGAAAGGAATTCAAATAACTAGCTGAATTCAGAATAAGCACTGTCTGTCAAAATTCTATAAGTATCTGATAAAAGTCTGAGTTCTCTTTATTTAAGAGGACTTTCCTGTCTTTGGCATTAACAAACACTTATTTTCTATGGGTTCAAATTAAAGTTTCTTAGTTGAAGAAGCTTGGGGCAGTTTAGGTGTCCACTTTTTTAAATTCTTAGATGTTTCTAAAAGGGAAATATAGAGTCACAGAAACATCAGAAATGAGATCAGAAAAAACAGAAGTTTTTTTTTATTCCCATCTCATGGTGAGTTACTGAGACAATTTGCTCATGAGTCATCATTCTCAGCCTAGAAAGCCAAGAATGGGTAACATCAAGAGCCATGATTTCCTCTTTCCCAACAGGAGATCAGACCAGAAAATAAAATCAAACAACAGACTCAATGTTTTCTCTAGAGTATAAAGAAGGATTGGTCCAGAATATCTCTGTAAAACCTGTCACTCAAATCTTAAGAATGGTCATTGACCTACTGTCATTTAATTGATTAAAAGGGTTCCTTGATTTCTTAATAGGGGTGAATAATTACTGAATATCTCAGTTACTTTTCTGTCATTGCTGAGACAATAACCAACTCACAAAGTTAAGGAAGGAAAGGTTTATTTAGTTCCCTGTCTGTAGAGGTTTCAGTTCATAAGTAACTGGCTCTAAGGCAAGGAAGCACGACAGAGGAGCAACCCTTCATAGTGGCGGAAAATGCCAAAAACAGGAGAGCAGGGGAAAATAAGCCTTTTTATACCTCTTTTGTCTACTCCAGACTATTGGGATAAGGGCAGTGGCAATCCAATCAGTGGACCAGTCCAAGAATCACTCACCCTTAATCCCAGCACCCTTCATCCCAACATTAAACAATGATTCAATCACAAAATTCTGAAAAACTCCCATCTAAATGTGTATGATGCTTCACAGTGATATGTAGACACAAAAAATAACATTTTGCCCCTGGCCCCCAAAGATCCTCAATGTACACTCCTGTTTGGAAAAGACATTCAGTGCATCTTTAAGAGCTGATGAACTCCTAACAGTTTCAACATTACTGAAAAGTCCGAGTTCCGGGTGTCCCCTGAGATTTAAGGGAAACTCTTAGCTATGAGCCCCTGTACAAATGAAAAGAAATTTGTACTAAAACTGGTAGTCTGAGCAACTATTTAGAGGACAACGATATGCGATAAAGTAACTATTGTAGATTTCCTAATGTCCCATCAGTTTCAAATTATTCTATCATTCTGTTTTATTCACTTTAAAATTGCATAAAAAACTAAGCAAAACAAAACACACACAAAAAAACTAATCAGACAGAAAAAGGAAAATCAAGCAAACAGACAAAAATAAAAGTAGCAATATTCTTCTGGTGTCTACAGTTCTGTGGTAGGTCCAAGTCATGGAAATATGTTGTGCCCTCCAAAAAAGCTTGCAGTGGAATTTGTGCTGGATAAGGGGCTGACCTTGGCCTCTGGATGAAGGTCCTGAAACTGCTTTTCTGTTGCTGAAATTCTCCCCAAGCCCTTTGATAAAATTTTGTGTCCCCACCTGCCCACTTCTATACCACATGTCTGTGTGGCAAAGTTCAGTGGTGATTGATCCAATTAACCAACTGATGGCTCACATTCCCACTACTGCTTCAGACTTTTCTAAACCACTTCTCTTAGCTTTCCATCATGTATTCCCCTTCTGGGGCCTTGCTGGGTCACTGGCGTCCCATCTGTGTGGGGCTGCATGTGCAGCCCCACATGAGCCTTTCTTGGTCAAAGGGGTCCTGCATGGGCCGGGATGGCATGTACAACACTTTCAGGACATTTCTGTCTTTAATATTAATGAGAGGGTAAGTTTAGAAAATGCTGAAAAACGAGTCATTTTATGAAATCCAGTGTAATGGTTGGTGTCTAAATGTCCTCCCAAGGCCGGGTGTGGTGGCTCACGCCTTTAATCCCAGCACTCGGGAGGCTGAGGTAGGAGAAGCGTTGTGAGTTGGAGGTCAGCTTGGGCTACAATGCGAGCACAAGACCAGCCTTAGCTACATAGTGTGATCCTGCCTCTAAAAACTAGGGCCAGAAGTTCGGCTTAGTGGCTTAAGCTTCTGCCCTGGCAGGTGTGACGTTGTGAGTTCGATCTCTGGTGCTACAAAATAAATAAAATAAAATAAAATAAAATAAAATAATAAATAAATAAATAAATAAAATAAAATAAAAGTCCTCTCAAGGCCTCATACACTTTTACATTGGGATTTTTCAGAATTTTGTCCTTGATTCATGGTTCAGTGATGAGATTAACCGTGTGTGTAATTGCTGTATGAATCCCTTGATTGGACTGGCATTGCCCTAATCCAAACGGTCTTGATAAGCTAAAAGGAGCAGAAAGAGACTGGTTCCCCCTCTTTCTTGTTGTTTTTGGTATCTTCTGCCACCATAAAGGTTCCCCCTCTGCCAAGCTACCTTGCCTTAGAGCCAGGCGACTATGGATGGAAACCACTACAAATTGTGAGCTAAAAAATACCTTTCCCCCTTTATTTTTCTTTTTTATAATTTTGAGAGAGGGTGTCACTACACAGTTTGGGCTGTCCTTGATTTCTTTCTTTTTTTCTTTCTTTTTCTTTTTTTTTTTTTTGTACTGGGGTATGAACTTCCAACCTCACACATACCAAGCAGGTGCTGCTGCCCTGAGCTAAATACCCAGCCCCAACCTTACCCCTTTAACTTTGAGTTTTGAGTATTTTCTCTCAGCAATGAGAGAAATGTAACTAAGACAGAATTTGGTTCCACAGAAATGAGGTAGTTGCTGCGACTGTAGTAAATCATGTGGATTAGCAGCCTTTGCGAATGACTCGTAGGAAGAATTTGGAAAGATTCAGTGTTACCAGATGAAAAATAAAGCAGGAATGCCTTAGACTGCTTAGTATTGGAGATTCTGTGAAGGCTTAGGATACCACAATGCTGATAGAAATCCTAATGGTAAACACCAGTCTTGAGAGGTTTCTGCTGGGTAGAAGGACTTCATTGGCTGTTGGAGACTGTTGGATGCCAGACAACATGTGTTATGGGTTGGTAGAATATTTGTCTGTATTTTGCTTATGTTCAGAGATGTTGCCCGAGACTCACATTAAGGGTGGCTGAGAAATTGGACAGAAGAAATTTCAAAGTATTCTAATAAAAATAATTACAACTTCAGGAACACCACCAGAAAAAACCACTAGCCAGGGCAAACAATGAAACAGAGGGGAAAGGTAAAGAAACAACAGCAGAAAGATAACATGACAAAAATAAGCCAAATTATAACAGCTATAACCATTAATGGAAATGGCCTCAATTCATCAATTAAAAGAAACCGACTGGTAGAGTGGATCAAGAGACAGCATCCAACCATATGCTGTGTACAAGAAACCCATGTAATCCAAAAGGAAATTCATAGACTGAAAGTCAAAGTTTGGAAAACAATACTCCATGCAACAGGAAACCCCCAAAAAGCAGGGGCAGCTATACTGTTTGTAGACAATATGAAATTCAAACCAAAGATAATCAAAACAGATAAAGAAGGTCACTACATACTAGTTAAGGGAAAATATCATGAGGTAGAGATAACAATCTTAAATATATATGCAGTTAATACAGTGGAACCCAGCTATATAAAGCAAATATTAATAGAAATGAAAAATCAAATAAGCAATAATACAATTATAATGGGAGACCTTAACACCCCATTAACACAAAAAGATAGATCAACTAGACAGAAAATCACCAAAGAAATAGCAGAAATGAATCAAACTTGTCAACAAATGGACTTAGTAGACGTGTACACAGTGTTCCATCCAACAACATCAGAATATACATTCTTCTCAGCTGCACATGGTCCATTCTCTAAAAGAGATCATATACTAGCCCATAGAACTTGCTTGAATAAATAGAAAAGAATTGAAATTGTTCTTTGCCCATTTTCTGATCATACTGCAATGAAACTAGAAATGACAAAAAAAACTGCAAAAACTTCATGAACACATGGAAGCTAAATAATATGCTCTTGAACAATTAATGGGTCACAGAGAAAATTAAAGAAGAAATCAAGCAATATCTACAAGCAAATGAAAATACAAAGGCAACTTACCAGAACCTGTGGGATGCAATGAAAGCAGTCCTCAGATGGAAGTTTATTACGGTGAATTCCCATATCAGGTGAACAGAACAAACACAAATAAACAACACTCAAAAATCAAGAGCATGCCTGTACAAACACATTGAGAGAAATAAGAGATGCCACACACTTCACAATAGTATCCAAAAAAAAAAGAAGAAATACTCAGGAATCAATCTAACAAAGGAAGTAAAAGAACTATTCAATGAAAATTACAGTACTCTAAAAACAGAAATCAAAGAGGATCTCAGAAAATAGAAAGACATTCTTTGTTCATGGATAGAAAGAACAAAGATTGTGAAAATGACCATTCTCCCAAAATTGTTTTACAGATTTAATGCAATTCCAATGAAAATAATATTAGCATACCTTATCAAGCTACAGAAATCATTCCTAAAATTCATCTGGAACTAGAAGAGACCTAGAATAGCAAAAACAATTGTGGGCAACAAAGACAAGGCAGGAGGCATCACAATCCTGAACTTAAAGTTATGCTACAAAGCTACAGTGATAAAATCAGCATGGTACTAGAATCAAAACAGAACTGAAGATCAATGGAATAGATTAGAAGATACAGCCACAACTCCAAACACACTTAGCCACCTTATCTTTGACAAAGAGGCCAAACATGTTCACTGGAAGAAAGACAGCCTATTTTAAATAAGTGGTGCTGGAAAAACTGGCTTTCCATGTGCCAAAAACTAAAATGACTCATGAATATCACCATGCACTAATGTTACAATGGATCAAAGATCTAAATACTAAAACAGAAACACTAATTCTGCTGGAAGACAAAGTAGGTAGAAATCTTGAAGATACAGGGGAAAGCAGAGAATTCATGAAGAAAAATCAAACTGCATGGGAAATACTTCCCAGAATCAATAACTTGGAACTCATCTTATTAAAAAGTTTTTGCATATCAAAGGAAATCTCCAAAACAGTGAAAAGAAAATCCACAAATTGGGGAAAATCTTAGTAAACTGTCCCTCAAAGGACTTCTATCTAGAACACATAAAGAACTAAAAAGAACAGACCTCCAAAATTCAAAGACCCAATTCAAAAATGGGCATCTGAGATGAATACACACTTCTCAGCTAAAGAAATACAAATGGCAAATAAATACATGAAAACATGTTCAACATCATTGGTCATTCGAGAAATGCACATTAAAACAACACTGAGATTCCATATCACTGCAGAAAGAATGGCCAGGATCAAGAAAATCACCAACAATAAACGCTGGAGAGGGTGTGGGGAAAACAGAACACTTCTGCAGTGTTGGTGGGAGTGTATACTGGTGCAACCACTGTAGAAAACAGTTTGAATGTTCCTCAAAAAGCTGGGATTGGAAGTCTCGTTTGACTCAGATATTCTACTTCTGGGCATATTCCCAGAAGAATTGAAAGCATCAAACCACAGTGATATATGTGCACCCATGATTATAGCAGCAAAATTTGTAATAGCTAAATCTTGGAAACAACCCAAATCTCCATCAACTGAGGAATGGATAAAAAAGATGGAGCATTTTTATACAATGGAGTACTACTCAGCTATCTTGAAGGATAATATTGAAGCTTTTATATGTCAGTGGATGCAACTTGAGACCACACTAATAAATGAAATAAATCAAACTCACATGTGTAAATACCATATTGTCTCCCTAGTGTAAGAAACTGAAAGAGTAAATAAAACGCAAAATCTTCAGTAGATACTGTTAAAGTGTAACAAATTGCGCAAAACGGAAAAAATAACACAGGTATGGAAAAGGAGAAAAGAACGAAGAGAAAAGAAAAAAATATAAATTTGTATATATACACTTAAGGTAACTAAAATGATTGTATTACTAATTGCATTAGTTCTTGGAACAAAACAGTTAACATGCATAGCATTAGATCAATTTTTCATGTTTATATACGGTAATTTGAGTAATTCTTTTGAAAGTAACTATGCAAAATAACAACCTTGGTTTTGCAAGCCTGCATTTTAATTGTTTTGGGTTCTTTGTTATTGTTATTTATTAGTCTCTTTTGGTTCTTGCTTTTCTTGGAATTTCTTATGTTCTGTTTTGTTTCACCCTCTAATACAGAAAGGATAGGTGTACATGTATAGGCTTATACCTGCCTACAACTTCTCCTAAAGAGTATACAAGAATTGATTTAATTACATGTGATGGTATGAACAGCTACTTTGAAGAAAACGAGACATTATGATAGCCATTGCTGATTTTCTATCATCTTGTTGTGAAGTCCAAAAATGCTTTTATTCTTTGTTTTGATTGGTTTTAGTCTGTTTGGTTTTGTTTGATTTCAATATGTGTGAAAGCTTGAACAGCTATTTTGAAAAGAACAAGAGACATTACGGTAGCCATTGTTGATTTTCCTGTTGCCTGGTTTGGAAGGCCTGAATTCTTTTCATTCTTTTTTTTAATGGTTTTTTTTTCTTTACCATTTTCCTTTGTTTCAATTCATTGTGTGTGAAGATATGGAAAACTATTTCTAGGAAAACAAGAGACATTATGGTAGCCACTGTTGATATCCTGTTGTCTTGTTTTGAAGTCCTGAGCTGCTTGCTTTGTTTTGTTCTGATATGCTTTGTTCTCTTCTGTTTGGTATTTGTTTCATAGTGTTTAAAATTAAAAAAAAAAAGAAATTTCAAGGTAGTCTAATGTTGAGGCAGTTGCATGACTAGTATTGGGGGCTTTTAGTCAGATTCCTGTTGACAATCAAGAGCAAAAACCCCAGTGTAATGATTTAACACGTTGCGAGTTTGGCCAAAAGTAAGATGTGGACTGCAAAGAAAGAGCAGAGAAGATTTTGGTTGCTGAGAAGGAACATAAAAATAGAAAAGATGGCCTGAGGACATTCCAGAAGTAGCAGGAATCCACCCTTTGCAGCTTCAAAATTGCAAAAGTGAAAGGCTTTCCTTTGAGCAGAGAGTCCAAGCACACCATGTTCCAGAACGGCAGCACCCAAGAGAATGTTTCCCTCAGAATTGGTGTTAGAGTGCTCAGTGATCCAGGCGCCTGACCCCAACAGACAAGAGAGAAGGAATTCTGGCTACTGCTCCAGCTGGCTGTGGATCTTGAAATCATCTGTGTGGTCCTGGTATTATGTACATGCAGAATGGAACACTTGTGGGGCCAGGAAGTGTGTCTCTGAGAAGGCAGTGTGTGAAGCTGTGTGTGAAGACAACAGTGCAGTGGAGAACCTCAAAGTTTGGAGAAGCCAGAAACATATTATCTGAGAGAAACTAGAAAGAGGGAGCAGAGCAGGCCAAATGGAAAAGCTATGGGAACCACAACCACCAAAGGTGCTGTAGGAATAGAGCTAACCATGCCCTTTAGTGTTCACTTCTTGGCACAGATTGCCTCAGATGATGCACATGGAACTGCAGGAATTAAAGTTTTTGTGTGGTATTTTTACTTGCTTTGATCCTATTCCTTTTTATCCCTGTTTGTAACTTTTGAAATGGAAACATCTATCTTGTTACATTGAATATTAGAATTTAGACTTACAAAGACAATGAAACAATACAGTTCCTTTGAATCACTAGTTTACTCACAGAGTGGGAGAACTGCTTTTCTCTCCCCTGCCTGCATGCTATCTGGCTCACAGGCTTTCTTCCTGGTTCTCCCCAGTCTACAGTCCATCCAACTTGTGGGTAGGGGCTTAGCTTCCTTTATGGTTTTCCAAGTCTAAGCTCTGGCTGGCTCATAGGCAGGGGATTTGCTTCTTTCCTCGTTCACGCTCGTCTGTGCTACAGCTGGTTAACATGTAGAGGCCTGACTTCCTTCCTGGTTCTCATCATTTCATGCTCAGGCTGGCTCACAGGTTGGGGGCTAAGCTTGCTTCTTGGTTCTCCTCAGTCTGCACTCAAAGTGGCTCACCTAGCTTTGGTTCTTGAGGTTATTTTAGTTTTTTCTGTCTTCCTTTGTGTTTTTTCATGACTTAGATTTCTTACTTTTTTTATTACTAATCATCTTCTCTTTCTCTTTCCAGAAAAATCCAGCTTGACTTTATGATACTTTCAAGTGAGTAAGCATTTTCTCCTCTCTGTCTGGCTCATTTCAACACTCCTCTGCTTTCTCCTCCTTTCTTTATCTCTAGTGTCCTCCCTCCAGTTTCTCAAAACTTAGGTGATCATCTTTTACCCTCCAGCCTTGCTCCTACTGTACTTGACCTTATTCATCTCTATCTTGTTCCCTATCCCTCTTAAAAACCCTACAACAGGATGTAATCAATCAACTAAGGGGAAAATATTTGCATACAATTTCTTTGTATATGTTGGATTTTGTTGTATAACTGTAGAAATTGCTCCTATGGTTAAAGGTATCAAATTAATAGTTGGTAGAGTTTCTCAGGAGCCAGACTGTTCTTGACACTATCATTTTTGCTAACTGTACTGCTTTATCCAGGATGTCATACATGTTGTAATGAGTTTTTCACCCATGAATGACAATACTCTGATTTTATAGGGTCATAACCATCACTTGAGTCCAATACCAAAGGTCTGGGTGCTGAGCTAAATTAATAGCAACATCTCATTTTCAATATATGGAGAAGGTGGATTCTTGGGATAAACACAAAGACCGAGAATCACCTCCATCTGGAAGATATCCCTGAGGAGCATACATTTCCTGGAGAAGCGTTGACAATAGGAATAAGTCTATCTACCAGAAGAAATGTACAAACATCAAGGTAGAAAACAAAATAAAATGGAAAATAGAAAATGAGAAGACACAGAAGCAAAAATGGAGCCTCAGACCCCAAGACCACTAATGATAAATTCAGATCACAATCAAGCAGAGGAAATTTGAAGAAAACCACTGGAATTTTCTGAAATGATAGTAACAAAAGTTAAAAACAAATGAAAGAGGTTAAAGAAAAAATAATCTCTAAGGTGCACAATAAAAAATGAAAACCAAAATGAAAGACATTAAAGCAGACACATACAATGAAGCAGAGAAGCTCATGAAAGTGATGGAAACCATGAATGCCTAACATATAAAAGAAATGGAACCTGTGAGAAAGATCCAATAAAAAATCCAGGAGGTTAAAACTTCGTTGAAAGTATATGCAACACATTGAATGAAGTTGAGGACAGAATACCAGGAAGAATCAATATAGTGAAAATGGCCATAATTCCAAAACTTATACTCATTCAGTGTATTCCCAATCAAAATTCAAAATTCCAGTAGCATATCTCACAAAATTAGAGAAAACATTTCTAAAATTCATCTGGAAACAGAAGAGACCTTGAATACGAAAAGCAATCCACAACACAGGGGGCATCACAATCTCTGACTTGAAATTATACTACAAAGCTACTGTGATAAATACAGTGTGGTACTGGAAAAAAAAACCCGACCCAAAGATCAATGGAATAGATTAGAAGATGCAGAAATAACTGCAGACACACTAAGCCACCTTATCTTTGACAAAGGTGCCAAAGACATTCACTGGAAGAAAGATAGCCTGTTTAATAAATGGTGCTGGGAAAACTGGCTCTTCACATGCTGAAGATTAAAACTGGACCCATATCTATCACCATGTATTAAGGTAAAAGAATGCATCAAAGATCTTAATATTAAAACAGAAACATTAAATCTGCTGGAAGATAGAGAAAATAGCTCTTGAAGACATTGGTGCAGGCAAAGACTTCATGTAGAAAACCCAGATTGCACAGGAACAATTGCAAAGAATCAACAAATGGGATCTCACCCTACTGAAAAGCTTTTGTACAGCAAGAGAAACCACCAATACAGTGAAGAGACCACCACAACGTGGGACAAAATGTTTGCCAGCTATTCATCAGGGGCAATGTATTACTATTGAGAACATATAAAGAACTCAAAAAAATCATTCCTCCCCGATTTAAAGACCCAATCCAAAAATGGGCATCTGAGATGAATACGCACTTCTCAGATGAAGAAATACAAACAGCAAATAAATACGTGAAAAAATCTTCAACATCATTGGTTATTCAAGAGTTGCAAATGAAAACAACACTAAGATTTCACCTCACCCCCAGAAAGAATGGCTAGTATCAAGAAATCAACCAAAAACAAATGCTGGAGAGGCTGTGGGGAAAAATGAACCCTTCTTCACTGTTGATGGGAATGCAGTATAACTACTGTGGAAATCAATGTGGAGATTCTTCAAAAATCTAGGATTAAAGGTCACATTCAACCCAGCTATTCCCCTTCTGGATATCTTCTCAAAAGAATTACACCACAGTGATATATGTGCACCCATGTTACTGGTAGCACAGTTTATAATAGCCAGATCTTGGAAACAACCTAAATGCCCATTGAGTGATGGATAAAAAAGTTACAGTATTTTTATAGCATGGAATACTACTCAGTCATAAAGAATAATAAATTGGACACTTTTATATGTAAATGGATCCACCTTGCGAACATACTCATTTGTCAAAGGACACACGTGTAAACATTGTATTTTCATTAGTGTGACAAGATGAAAGGAAAAGCATGTATATGTGTATGTATATAAAAACGTATATGTGTATGTATATGTATATACAAAATACCTAAGATAGTTATACTACAGATTTTTCTGAGTTCACTGAAGAGAAAGCCTTGTATTGGTATTGGTTGGACAATTGTGCTCTGGGTGAATGATTTGGGGATGACAATGTGCAATGTGTGAACCATTATTACCCTGATTGACGTGTTTTGTAATTTTGTTGTTTTTCCTTTTCTTTGTTTTTATATTTGAATAAAATGGATTGGAAAGAAAAAGAATATGGTATTGGCTGTTGGTTTGCCATAGATTGCTTTGATCAGATTGAGATAAAGACCATCTATTCCAATTTTCTGCATCTATTGAGATAATCGTGCTTTGATACTTGTTTCTGTCAATATGTATATTTCCTTTATTGATTTACGTATGTAGAACCATTTGTGCATACCTGGGATGAACACTATCTGTTCGTGGTGTAGAATATGCTTGATGATTGGCTGCATTCTGCTTTCCAGTACCTTGTTGAAGATTTTTGCATCTATGTTCCTTAGGGAGATTGGCCTGTAGTTCTGTTTTTCTGGCTGGATACTTGTCTGGTTTTAGGAGCAGGGTAATACTTCCAGCACTTACTTTGGGAATATTGTTTCCCTTTCAGTTCCATTAAAGAGTTTGAAAAGGGATGGTATTACATTTTCTCTAAATCTCTTGTGAAATTCAACAATGAATCTATCAGGACCTGGGCTTTCATTAGTTGGTGTTTTTAGTTACATTTTGAATTTTCAGCCAGGCCTGGTTGCACATGCCTGTAATCCCGGTGCTCATGAGGCTGAGGCAGAAAGATCACTGTAAGTTTGAGTCCAGCCTGGTCTACACAGTGAGGTCAAATCCAGCTTGGAGTATATAGTTAGACCCTGTCTGAAAAAACAAAAAAACAAAACAACAGGAAGAAAATCTACTTCATTGACTGATATTGTGTTATTTAGAATTCTTGTATCTTCTTGAGTCAGCTTTTGTAATTCCTATGTATCTAGAAATCTGTCCATTTCTTCTGTTTTCCATCTTATTAAGGTAAAGTTTCTTGAAGTATGTATTGACGTTCTTCTGGATTTCCAAAGGATCTTTTGATTTCACCCTTTTTCATTTGTAATTGCATGAATTTATGTCTTTTCTTTCCTTTTCTGATATCTGGAATAGCAATACACTACGTCTTTTCAATGACGGCAAGAAGCAGAAATATGCCACAGGGAAGTAAGCCACTTGTTGTGGGTTGTAAAAATTGACCACGTGCTCTGAAGTGCATTATATTCCATAACTTACATAATTTAGGTATAAAATTGATGTAATTGTAGGTGATCTTACATAACTGGCAATTTATATGTCTAACCATAATTAAGGTCTGGGCAAGCTATACTGCTCATTGCATTATGGGTATTTAATGCATTGCTCACTTATGTTTTCATCTCATAGATCTGTAGAAACATAATCCTATCAGACTTTGAGCAGTTTTTGTATTAGAGAACACTGTATAAAACACCTCAGAAAATATTTCAATGTTAAAAGCGTTATACAAAATAGGAACAGGAGATCAAATGTGACTCACGCATACACCTTGACCAAATATGTGTTTGAAGGCATTTGTCACATACATTAAACATTAGAGGATGGATATTATGAACAGTGAAAAATATCATACAAATGTATCCAAAAATTGGCAAGAAAACAGCATAAGAATTTCAAAAATTTGCTTTTAATGACCTGATGGATACATTTCATGAGTTAAGCTTTTCTTCATGCCAAAATTATAGCTTAGTATGTGAAAACAAGGATTACCATAGATATTATGGCTTCAAAACATCAGGGAATAGAACAAAGGCATTTTGCTTATTACATTCAGTAGCAACCATATTCCCCACAACATTTCAACAGATGACAAACATTCCACCAAAAGTGTTGTTGCTGATGCCACACCATAATTTATATTTTCTGGGGAGATTACTATAAATCATGATTTCCTTTAGGAGACAAGTTCTGGTCATGTGGTGAAGTGGGACTTAAGGAGGAATCTCCCTCAAAGTTCCTCCTCTTCCCCTGTAGCTGTAAGTTGTTGTTCTGGTACAGACAAGATTGACAACTATGGTACTGTGAGGAGTTTATGTCATCTTGTTCTTACAGGATTTATAAAGCTCTCTCTTCTTTCAAGGCTGTTATAAATTGCTTTGTCTTATTTCTGTTCCCTTGATTGCCCCCACTGTTTCTAAAGTCCATCCCCCTCAACAAAATGTAAAACACTACTGTTGTTCTGGTACTCAGTCAGTTTGGACATCATAAGGTCAAGCTGAGCCAGTGTACACCTAAAACCCATTAAATACTTGTTTTATACCTTAGGTATCTCTGACATCTGGGATTTTACAATCGTGGGATTTTGGCACTGAGAAACAGAGCAGTATGGTTTATGTCTGGCATATGTGGTTAAAAAATACCAGTGAGCCGGGCGTGGTGGCGCACGCCTTTAATTCCAGCACTCGGGAGGCTGAGGTAGGAGGAGCATTGTGAGTTCGAGGCTGGCTTGGGCTACAACGTGAGCACAAGGCCGGCCTGAGCTACACAGTGCAACCCTACCTCAAAAAACCAGGGCCGGGAGTGTGGCTCAGTGACTTAAGCACCTGTCTGGCAGGCACGAGGTTGTGAGTTCAATCCCTGGTGCCGCCAAAAGAAAAAAAAAAACAACAAAAAACCAGTGAGTCAAATTAAGCCATTGCAATGTAAATTTGAAAAATTTTATAAAGGAAAAAATAATATTTTATGGAAATGATAGTATTGAAAGAAAAACATGCATCATATGTAAATGGCACAATAAATAAATTTTTTATGATAGATTTTTATTCTTTTTTATATTTAAGAGAAAAAAGACACAGAAAAGACAAAAAACAAGAGACAACAGCAAATCCAAAACAGTAACTTTATAGGTTTGCAAAACAAGATGATAGGAATTTGACAATGGTTGTAATGCATATCATTACCTTCAACACGGTTGTTTAGATTGACAGATATAGACATTAAAACTGATCTAATCATATGAGTATTGATTGTTTTTTTCAATAACTAATACATTTAATAGCATAGCTATGTTTCGTATACATATATACAGTTGTCTTTTTGCTTTTCCCTTGGGATTTTTATACAATGGAATACTACTCAGCTATCAAGAAAGATTGCATTGAGGCTCTTATAAGTAAATGGACACGACTTGAGACCACACTCAAAGTGAAATAAATCAAATTCACATGTGTAAATAGCGTATTGTCTCCCTTGTGTAAGAAACTGAAATGTATATACGATCCAAAATCTACAATAAATATTATGTAAGGGTAAAAACTTGCTCAAAGAGCAAAAGTAATTGGGAAGGAAAAAGGGGGAAAGAGGAAAGGGAAAAGGAAAACATATAAATCTGTGTGCAATGTATGTAAGATAACTAAAACGAACATACTGCTGAATGTATTAGTTATTGAGAAAGATCGGTTAATACTCATATGATTAGATCAATTTTACATGTCTATATCTGTTAATGTAAACAACCATTTTGAAGATAACGATACACAATATTGCAACCTTTGTCAAGTTTCTATCATTCTGTTTTGTAAACCTATAGTTTCTGTTGTGTGTTTACTCTAGTCATTTGTTTGTCTCTTTCGCTTTTTGTCTTTCTTATGTGTCTTTTTTTCTCTTAAAAAATAAAGATTGCATTAAGGCTTTTATAAGTAAATGGAAACGATTTGAGACCATAGTCAAAGTGAAGTAAATCAAACTCACATGTGTAAATAGCGTAGTCTCCTAGTGCAAGAAACTGAAATGTATATATGATCCAAAATCTACAATAAATACTGTGTAAGGGTAAGAAACTGCTCAAAGAACAAAAGTAATTGGGAAGGGGGAAAGGAAGAAAGAAAGAAAGGAAAAAGGACAATATACACAGATGCTGGTATATGAGCATGTATCTACTCATGTCATATGAAAAACAAAATTGGCTAATCTATAAGCTGTGTGAAAACAATTTAACTTTGTCAAAAACTCATGTCCAAAACTCTTTGAAAATATGTATCTTAATATGAAATACAGCATCAAACTAAAAAATATCCTTTGTTGCACAGAATACAGAAAATACTCACTAAAATTTAAAGAAAAATAGTGCAAAACTATAACAGCAAAAAATTATAAAATGAAGATTTTCAGTGGCCTACACCTTCCAAAATTAAAGACAACATAAAAACTGCACAAACACTAACTATACTTGAAAGTAAAAAATGTATTTCAATCAACCATGCTTACTTAAGACATTGTACTAAGCTCAGACACACTAAAACACCTCATTAACTCAATATTTTTATATTAAACACTGTACACAAAATATGTAAGTGATTTACTGAAAAGCAGATATGCATGTACTTTCTGATAACTTCATCTAGCATGTTTTCTTTGGAAAATTTGTGAAGTACTGACATAAAACAGTTTGTATAATTTCTACAAATTTCCAATATGAGATATATGAATATGAGAAATGTTTACAGGAATGTTATAGTTTCTACCCAGTGAGACTTGCATATTTGACATATATATATATATATATATTCATGTATTTCACCATGTGTGTACTGAAACCTCTATCAATTGCTTAAATAGGGCTTCTCCCCAGTGAGTTTCTTAATGTCTATGTGATGAAGACTTAGCAAATCCTTTTCTACATTGCTTGCACACATATAGTTGTTAGTTACTTCATTAATGTATTCAACTATAATTATGTGCTGAAAGCTTTTCCACAATACACACATGCATTGGGTTTCTCCCCAGTGTGAATCCTTTTGTCTTTGATAACTGTTTCTTCTGAAAGCTTTCTCACATTGCTTGACACAAATAGGTCTTCTCTCCAGTGTGAATTCTTTCATGTATTTAATGACTTTTTGTGTTGACACATTTCCCACATTGCTAACATTCACATGGTGTCTCTTTCATGTGAATTCTTTCATGTGTTTGACAAATACTGCATGTGCTGAAAGCCTTCCCACATTGCCTACATAGTGTTTCTCTCCAGTGAGTTCTTTCATGGGTTCGACAATCATGATGTGTGCTGAAAGCTTTCCCACACTGCTTATGTACATAGGGGTTCTTTCCAGTGTGAGTTCTTTCATGTATTTTACAACAACTGTGTGTACTGAAAGCTTTCCCACGTTGTTTGCATACATAAGATTTGTCCCCTGTGTGCGCTCTTTCATGTACTTTATGTGAACTGCATGTACTGAAAGCTTTCCCACAATGCTTACATATGGTTTTTTCCGTGTGCATTCTTTCATGTATTTTACATGAAGTGCATGTACTGAAAGCTGTCCCACATTACTTACATACACAGGGTTTCTCACCAGTGTGAATTCTTTCATGTATTTGATGACTTTTTCTATTGAAACCTTTCCCACATTGTTTATGTACATAGGGTTTCTCTTCAGTGTGAGTTCTTTTGTTTTTGATAAGCATGCTATGTGCTGAAAGCATTTCTACATTGCTTAGATATATAGCGTTTCTCTCCAGTGTTTTTTTATGATTTTCACAATGACCACGTGTGCTAAAAGCTGTCCCACACTGCTTACATACATAGTTTCTCACTAGTGTGAGATCTTTCATGTATTTTGCAATAACTCTGTGTGGTGAAAGCTTTCCCACATTGCTTACATACATAGGGTTTCTCTCCAGTGTGAGTTCTTTCTGATTTTGACAAACACGACGTGTGGTAAAAGCTTTCCCACACTGCTTACATACATAGGGTTTCTCTCCAGTGTGAGTTCTTTCATGTGATTTACAACTACCCAGTGTATAGAAAGCTTTCCCACATTGCTTACATATATAAGGTTTCTCCGCTGTATGCATTCTTTCATGTACTTTACGTGAACTGCATGCACTGAAAGCTCTACCACAATGCTTACATACATAAGGTTTCTCGCCTGTGTGCATTCTTTCATGCATTTTACATGAAGTACGTGTACCGAAAGATTTCCCACAATGTTTACATATATAGGGTTTCTCGCCAGTGTGAGATCTTTCATGTATTTTACAATTACTCTGTGTACTGAAAGCTTTCCCACATTGCTTACATAGATAGGGTTTCTCACCAGTGTGAGTTCTTTTATGTTTTTTACAATAACGCTGAGTGCAGAAAGCTTTCCCACATTGCTCACATACATAGGGTTTCTCTCCAGTGTGAGTTCCTTCATGACTTTGACAAGCACGACGTGTGCTGAAAGCTTTCCCACATTGTTTACATACATAGGGTTTCTCGCCAGTGTGAGATCTTTCATGTATTTTACAATTACTCTTAGTAGTGAAAGCTTTCCCACATTGCTTACACAGATAGGGTTTCTCGCCAGTGTGAGTCCTCTTAAGTTTTTTACAACCACGATGTGTTGTGAAAGCTTTCACACATTGCTCACATACATAGGGTTTTTCTCCCATGTGAGTTCTTTCATGATTTTGACAAGCACAATGTGTGCTGAAAGCTTTCCCACACTGTTTACATACACAGTGTTTCTTCTGCATGTGAGTTCTTTCATGTGTTTGATGAATACTAGTTGTGCGGAAAGCTTTCCCACACTGTTTACACACATAAGGTTTCTCTCCAGTGTGAATCATTTCATGTATTTTACCATAACTCTGTGTACGCAACACTTTCCCACATTGCTTACATACATAGTGTCTCCCTGCACTGTGATTTCTCTCAGAGGTCTGGACATTAGCGGGTTTGCTGGAGGCATCCAAATTTTTCTTCCATACAATGGTCTTCTCTCTAAGGTGAGTTCTTTCACTAAGACCAGAGCATGATTTCTCACATTGATCATGTTCATATGATTTCTTTCTAGCCTCTGTCCTTCCATGATTCTGAAAGGATTGGAAATCAACACAGTTTTTTCTATTTTCATCACATTTAAACAGTTTCTCTTCAGATTCGAAATACTCATCTGGCTTCAGTGCAGTGTGAACTCTGATGGGTATGTTTAGTGACAAATGACCAATCAGGGGCTTTCTACAAGCAAGACTTTCAACTGGTTTTAAACCAGATTGTTTCATATGGACATTAGCATCTTGAGTCCAAAGGAAGCTTTCTTGATATTGATTCCAAGCTTTATATTGAGTGCATTTCTCAACCTCTTCATTTCTTTAAAAGAAAACCAAGTCACAATAAAAAGGGTCTCCATATTAATGACTTAACAGAACACGTTCTCTTTTGTTGTCTTCTAAGAAATTTGATAATGAGCTAAATGAATGCATAAGAGGGTTCTTTAGAGACAGCTGTTCCCTAAAGAGTGGCATTTATTTGGGAACTTTTAAGTTGGTCTATTTTAGAATAGAGTAATTTTAGTTTTATTTTGAGCAATTTATACACATGTAGATCACATTTTTTATATCATTTTCCATTCACTTTTCTCCTTCTAAAGTTACTGTTTATCTTTCCCATCTCTAAACTGTCACACTTTCCTTTATCTATCACCTCTCATATACATCTATATGAAACACCTAAATGCAATGTCTTACATATTCATGATTCTGATCATTAAGGAACATTTTTATATTACATATCAGATAGTGCCATTTGCAACACTTCAGTTGTAATTCAGTTTCCAGTACTAGAATACCTTTGTTTTTAGTTTTCAGATTATACATACTCAAGTTGTATATATTTTTGCAGAATATCTGTGAAATTAACTAAATGTGAAGATGCTCTCAGCTTTTTTATTTTCATGCTTCTCCTTACACATGGACACTTAAAGAGTATTCTTTTTTCTTGTAAGTGCAAATTACCTTAGATTTCTGTAATAGTTATTGCACTCTTCTTCCACTTCCTGGTTATCCAAGTGTCTTCCTGATTTATACACACAAAAGTATAAGAAGTCATGACATTATTACATAAAAATTAATAGATTCCAATTAGATTCGTGATATAATGTAACCAGGTCAGAGATATTTTTTCAAATCACTTTCACATTCTATTTAAAGAAACAGCACTGATGAGCAACAAGCAATATTTTCTGACTGTATAGATAAGAGATATCATCCTTACCTATAGTCACCATGTTCCTAAAGGTTTCCCCCATCACATCTCTGTAGAGCTTCTTTTGGGATGGATTCAGCAAAGCCCACTCCTCACTGGTGAAGTTCACAGCCACATCCTCAAAGGTAACTGACTCCTAAAGCATCACACATATATTTTTTGAAGGAAGACTGAGAATAAGAGCCTGAAATATCTCAATTCCTTTCATAAAAACTGTAACTGAGAGCCAAGTGTGGTGGTACATGTTGTAATCTTAGCACTCAGGAGGCTGAGACAGGAGGGTCACCATGAGTTCAAGACCACTGTGGGCTACAGACTGAGTTCAAGGTGTGAGATACATAGTGAGGGTCTGACTCAAAAAGAATATGAAACAAAAAAACATGAAAAGCTGTTTCACATTGGTTTGTGTTCAAAAGGAAAGAGCACACCTGCTGCTTGAAAAATTATAATTGCCTTAGATTCTGCCCACCAATAAAAAGGTATAAAACTCACAACTAATCTCAAATTCAGAGACTTATCTAGAGGAAGAACCCACGAAGAATGTCTTTCAAAATGGCCCCTGCATGTTCCCAATAGTAAAAATTAAAACATTTTTGAGATAAAAACATATAATTCACTAGGTTTAATTTAACCATGTACTGTTACCATTGTATACTGTTGTGATCCACAAATGTGATGGTATCATTCTGGAAGGCTGTGACAGGAGAATAATACCTTCAAGCTGCATGGTCTATGTACTGAGAACAAGTGTCAAAATTCAAAATGATAACTGGAAATGTAAAAGTTCTGATTTTTCCCCAGAAAGTCATGAGCTGAATTCCTATTGATACAAAAAATACCTTTTAATCTGACCTATTCCTGTGAAACACTCCATTTACACAGAGATAATGGGCGCAACCAAGTTTAAGCAAATAGAAAAAAAATTACAATTATACTTATAAATTAATAAATGAACTTAGTAGAAACAAAAGAATTATATATGATGTAAATTTCTTTCATTCATCTCTTATGTCTGACCACTTTCAAACTTAGCCATCATAGATCTCATATTTTATTTTTTTAATTTAAGAGAAAAAAAGACACATATAAGAAAGACAAAAAGCAAGAGATAAACAAACGACTAGAGCAAATGCACTACAGCAACATAATAGGTTTACAAAACAGGATGATAGAAATTTGACAATGGTTGCAATATTGCATATCATTATCTACAAAATGGTTTACATTAACAGATATAGACATGTAAAGTTGATCTAATCATGAATATTAACCATTCTTTCTCAATAACTATTACACTCAGCAGTATGCTCGTTTTAGTTATCTTACATATACATATATACAGATTTCTATCTTTTCCTTTTCCCTTCCCAATTCGTTTTGCTCTTTGAGTTTTTTACCCTTACATAGTATTTATAGTAGATTTTGGATCATATATAATTTTTCAGACTCTTACACTAGGGAGACAATATGGTATTTACACAGGTGGGTTTGAATTATCTCACTTATGAGTATGGTCTCAACTCAAGTCCATTTACCTATAAAAGTCTCAATGCAACCTTTCTTAAGAGCTGAGTAGTACTTCACTGTATAAAAATACCACATCTTTTTTACCCATTCTTTGATTGATGGGCACTTGGGTTGTTTCCAAGATCTGGTTATTACAAATTGAGTTGCGATAAACATGGGTGCACAAATATCACTGTGGTATGATGTTTTCAATTCTTCTGGAAAATACCCAGAATTCGGATAGCTGGGTTGAATGGAATCTCTAATACTAGCTTATTGAGGAATCTCCACACTGATTTCCACCGTGGTTGCACCAGTCTACACTCCCACCAACAGTGGAGAAGTGTTCCTATTTACCCACAGCCTTTCCAGCATTTGTTGTTGGTTGATATTTCAATCATGGCCATTCTTTCTGGAGTGAGATGGAATCTCAGTGTTGTTTTAATTTGAATTTCCCGAATGACCATTGATGTTGAACATTTTTTTCATATATTTACTGGTCATTTGTATTTCTTTCTCTGAGAAGTGTGCATTCACCTCAGATGCCCATTTTTGGATTGGGTCCTTGAATTTTAGGGGCCTGATTTCTTTTAATTCTTTATATGTTTTATATAAAAGTCTTTTGTCTGATGGACAATTGGCTAACATATTTTCCCAGTTGGTGGGTTTTCTTTTCACTCTGTTGGAGATTACCTTTGATATGCAAAAACATTTTAGTAAGACAAGATAGCAGTTGTTGATTCTGGGAAGTGTTTTCTGTACAATCTGCTTTTTCTTCATGAACTCTCTGCTTACTCCTATATCATCAAGATTCTTACCTACTTTGTTTTCTGGTAAGTTTGGTGTCTGTTTTAATATTCAGAACTTTGATCCATTTTAACTTTATTTTACTGCATGATGATAGACATTGATCTAATTTTAGTTTACAGCATATAGAAAGGCAGTTTTTCCAGCACCATTTGTTAAAGACGTTTTCTTTCTTCCAATGCACATGTTTGGCCCCTTTGTCAAAGATGAGGTGGCTAAGTGTGTTTGTAGTTGTGGCTGTATCTTCTAATCTATTCCATTGATCTTCAGGTCTGTTTTGATTCCAGTACCATGCTGATTTTATCACAGTGTCTTTGTAGTATAGTTTCAAGTCAGGGATTGTGATGCCTCCTGCCTTACCTTTGTGGTCCAGAATTGCCTTTGCCATTCTAAGTCTTTTCTGGTTCCAGATGAATTTCAGGAATGCTTTCTCTAGCTCCGTGAGATAGGCAAGTGGTATTTTGATTGGGATTGCATTAAATCTGTATAATAATTTTAGAAGAATGGCCATTTTCATGATGTTTGTTCTTCCTATCAATGAAGAGGGAATCTTTTCATTTTCTGAAATCTTTGATGTAATGTAATTTTCACTGCATAAATTTTTTACTTCCTTTGTTAGATTGATTCCTGAGTATTTCATTTTTTTGGATGTTACAGTGAAGGGTGTGGTTTCCCTTATTTCTCTGTCAGTGACTTTGTTGTTTGTGTAAAGGAATGCTATTGATTTTTGAGAGTTCACCTTGTATACAGCAACATTACTGAATTTAGTTACTACTTCTAGAAGTCTTTTAATGGATTTTTGGGGGTCTTCTATGTAGAGTATCATATCATCTGCAAATAATGATAATGTTACTTCATCGTTTCCTATCCTTATTCTCTTGATTTGTTTCTCTTGTCAAATTGCTCTGGCTAGTATTTCCAGAGTTATATTGAATAGGATTGGCGATAATGGACATCCTTGTCTTGTTCCTGATTTTAGGTTGAAAGTTTTCCTTTTTTCTCCATTTTGTAAGATGTTGGCTGTTGGTTTATGTTATATGGCTTTTATCAGGTTGAGGTAGAGACCATCTATTCCAATTTTCTGTAGGGTTTTCATCATGCATGGGTGTTGGATTTTGTTGAAAGCTTCTTCTCCATCTATTGAGATGATCATGTGGTTCTTGTCCTTGGCCCTGTTGATAAGGTGTATTACATGTATTGATTTCCATATGTTGAACCATCCCTGCATTCCTGGGATGAATCCCACTTGATCATGGTGTATAATCTTTCTGATAACTGACTGCATTCTATTTGGCAGTATTTTATTGAAGATTTTTGAATGTATGTTCATGAGGGAGATTGGCCTGTAATTTTCTTTTCTGGTTGGGTCTTTCACTGGTTCTGGTATTAGGGTAATACTTGTTTCCAGGAATGAGTTAGGGAGACTTACTTCCCTTTCGATTTCATTGAAGAGTTTGAGGAGTGTTGGCATTAAGTCTTCCCTAAATTTCTTGTAGAATTTAGTGGTGAATCCATCAGGGCCTGTGCTTTTCATTGTTAGTAGGGTCCAAATTACATTTCCAATTTCATTAGCTGAAAAAGGTTTATTCAGCAGTTTTACATCTTCTTGATTCATCTATGGGAATTCACAGGTTTCTAGCAATCTGTCCATTTCTTCTATGTTATTGAATCTATGTCAGTAAAGGTTTTTGAAGTAGGTGTTGTTGATCTTCTATATTTCCACAGGTTCTATAGTGATTTCACCATTTTCATTTCTTATTGCATGACTCTGAGGTTTTTTTCCCCTCTTTTTGATAAGGTTGGCTAGGGACTTACCAATTTTATTTTTTCTTTCAAAGAACCAACTCTTCGATAAATAATTCTTTGTATTGTTTTCTTAGTTTGAATTACATTTATTTCTTGTCTGATCTTGATAATTTCCTCCCTTTTTTGGGCTTTGGGCTTGACTTGATCTTCTTTTTCTAGAAGTTTGAGGTCCAGCATTAGGTTGATTATGTGTGTTGTTTCCATTTTTGTGATATGGGAGTTTAGTGCCATAAATTTTCCTCTGAGGACTGCTTTCATTGTGTCAAAAAGGTTCCGGTAATTTGTATTTGCATTTTCATTCAATTGTAGATATTTTTAAATTTCTTCTTTAACTTCTTCTGTGACCCATTGGTGATTTATGAGAGTATTATTTAACTTCTATGTGTTTATGTGGGTATTGTAGGTATTTTTTGTCATTCATTTCCAATTTTATTGTGCTATGGTCAGATAATATGCACGGAATTATTTTAGTTTCTTTGCGTTTATTTAAGCATATTTTGTGGACCAGTATAGGATATATTTTAGAGAATGACCGACGTGCAGCTGAGAAGAATGTGTACGTTGATGTTGATGGGTGGGATACTCTGTATACATCTACTAGGTCCACTTGTTCACAAGTTTGATTCAGTTCTGTTATTTCCTTGCTGATTTTTTGTTTGGTTGATCTGTCTCTCTGTGACAGTGGGGTGTTAAGGTCCCCTGTTATAACTGTATTGTTCTTTATTTGGTTTTTCATGTCTATTAAGAATTGTCTTACATAGTTGGGTGCTCCCATATTCGGTGCATATATATTTATGATTGTGATCTCTTCCTCTTGAAGTTTTCCCCTAACAAGTATGTAGTGACCTTCTTTATCTCTTTTGATCATTCTCGGTTTGAAGTTTGCATTGTCTGCAAACAAAATAGCTAC
>RJWM01018278.1:0-41248 GCA_004363535.1 Dasyprocta punctata | reverse complement strand
TGAAAAAGACCTATAAGAGATTGATTTAGAAAATGGAACTTTAAGAGGGCTATGTCTAGAGAATTACAATTATTAGTCATTTGTAGAAGGTATTCTCTTCAGCTACATAAGTATTTTAGCAATCCATTAATAAATTAGAAGGTTCTATACTCAGAACCAAGAAAACCTTGATGGAATTTCCTTTAAACCAATATATCAAAATTACTTTTATGAGCTGAATTGTGTCCCTCCAAAATTCACAGGTTGAAGTGCTAACCTCCAGTATTTCAGAATGTGACTGTGTTTGGAAATATGGCCTTTAAAGAGATAATTCAGGTAAGATGACATCATCTGAGCAATGTCCTCAGAAGAACAGAGTGAGGCACAGCCATGTGAGGACGGAAGGAGAAGTTTTGCCATCTGTAAGCCAAGGACAGAGGTTGCCAAAGAAATAACCCTGTTAACACCTTCATCGTGGACTACCATAGCCTTCAGAATTATGAGCAAGTGAAGTTCTGTTGGTTAAGCCACTCAGACTGTGGTATGGTCTTGAGTACAGTCTTTGTCATGGCAGCCTTAGCAAACAGAAATGATGATGATGACCCTGCAGAAGGTTTACCTGCTTTTCAGTTAACAACACTGGTCATTAAAAATCAAGTTTACCTTCTCGGAACAGTACTGGATACACACTGAACTATTTTTTGAATCTTTTTCTAGACTCCACAATAAATCTGACCTTGGCACTTTCTTCACTGTTTTACTTTTTAATTACCTTGATTACATTTGGTAAACATTGTAGACCAGCAGTGGTGAACCTATGGCATACTTGCCACAGTGAGCTGTTTGTATCACTGAAAGCTATCAAACGTTCGCCTTCACCGTTCTAGACTGGCAGTGAAAAATCCAAATATATTGTGAACCACTAAAGTTCCCAATATTAAAATATTTCTGGTAGTTACATTAAAAAATAAAAAGAGACAGATGAAGTTAATATTGGTAATATATAAATATAGGTTAACATGTTATATAATATGTGTTCAGCACAAATTTCAATTTAAAACTATTCACGAGAAATACTATAGTCTTTATTATCATAATAAGTCTTCAAAATTCAATGTTTGCTTGGAGAGTGTATCTTATTTTTCACTGCCAAAATTCAAATACTCAGTAGTCAATGTGGTAAGTGACTACTTCTCCGGGTGGTATAATTCTAGACCTAATGCTAAAGATTTAAGGGATACGTTCATCTATCAGCAAAGTACTTGCAAATCTTTATTGAAGGTAAGTAGTTTTGCAGATACTGAGGTCACTTGTTAAATGTTGGCTACTTTATATTTCACAATGTGATACGTGGTCACCAAGAGCAAGAGTTTTATCTGAATTGGCATCATTCTAGGTTCAAATTCCTGATGGACACAGTGTGAAAGAGAAAGTTATCACTTAGGTTTCATTTAGGTAGTACTTCCCATTACAACTTCCTAAAAATATTCTGTTTCCTTCAATAAACATTTATAAAATTGTCTTTTATCTGTTAAATAGTAAGAGGGAAAATAAGTACGGCAGGTTATTATTTTTTTAATTTGATTGTTAAAAAATAAAAAGTTAAGGGGAAAAGTGCTTGTGTTTATTGGGCTTTTACTGTGCACTTGACATCTATAATCTTATTGTATCTTTTAATCTTGTGAGCTTTATACAAGTGAGAAAACTGAAGTTTAAAGGTTTTAAGTAAATTTACTAAAATCAGTCATAATCTTCATAATTGGTAAAGTCTCCCATTCATATTAGTGTAATTTTAAAGGATTTGTGATATGGTTAAATCTTATTTCAGTGCATGGTTGATATTTGAGAAATTTCAAGTGCATGTGAACAATATGACAGTCATATGAATTTTGTAGACACTTAAGCCTCATTTTCAAAAGTATGGATTTTTGAGGATATGAACTCAATCAAGTTCAAGCTCCAGCTCTTCCATTTACTAGCTTTTTTTGACCTTGGTCCTATCTAAACTCCAGAAGACTTCCTTCATTTAGAAAATGAGCATATCATAGTGTCTATCTCTTAAGGTTGTATAAGGACTAAGTGAGCTAATTCAGGAAAAGCACACAGTGTGGTCAAATAGTAAGGACGCACCAAACATCAGCAGCTTGTTGGTTTGTTCTATTTTGTTCTGTTTTTTAATTATTGGCAGTGATAGGCCTGGTATAAATTCTTTAATCTTGCGGGAATTTTCTTGAGTACTCAGTAGGGCAGAATACATTTTTTGTATGTTAAGTATGATTAAGCAGAGAAGCGTGAAGTAATTTTTGATAATGAATGGCACATACTGTATTCGAGAATGAGAACAGCTTTCAGAAGTAGATCTGACTTCCCAACAACTGGGAGAGAAACAGCACTGTTATACTTTCCACATAGGCACTAAAAGCTTTAGCCTGCAAAGACAGCAACCCTGATTTCTCTATGAAAGATACCTGAAGTCTGGTCAGTGCTGCTGTAGGTCTTGAGCTACTTGACTCATCTTAAAAAAGAACAGTTTTCACAGGTCTTACCTAGGTCATTGAAGTTCTTTCACTCTTTTGTGTGGTTGAAGACCATGGTAAGATAGTGCAACAAAAACAACAAACATGAAAAGCAACCAGTGTTTGGAACAAAAAAATAGAATGGGGAGAGGGAAGGTTTCTGTCGATGCTTCCACTCATCAGTTAGTCTTAACCTTTTTGATAATTATATTATGTGTAACAGCAAAGAAGAAAAAGGGGATAAAGGCCCTAGGAGTTATATTGATAAACTATGTGTGGTGCTCAAAAATGGCATGAAATATCTTGTTTAAGCTGTAAAAATATATTAGCATGTCATGTTATCTTCATAAATTCTTCTCACACATAGGGTAGGTGGAGTTCCTGAATCCCAAGGCGCATTACTAATTCAACTGGCCACTGCAGTCCATCAATTGTTCTGTCATATATTTGCAGGCTCACAGTTGGGACTGAGGTATTATGATTCTGGAGGGTTTGATAATAGGTGAATTATTAGCTGCTGGGGACAGATTTGTTTCTGAGTCTTTCTGTGGCAGTTTCTTATATAGGAAGGCAATCATTCTCATGGAATTTGCTCCCTCAGACTTAAAGAGATTTCAAATATACCTTGTAATATTTTTTTCTCAGTAAAATTTCATTAGTGGTTAATTATGACTGGTAGGGCTTTCTGAAAGTTGACCAAGTGTATTGAGAGTTCAACCATGTCAAATTTAAATAGTCTCATGATGGGACAGCCCTCTCTCTGTATTCTTTGTTGCCATGTTTACAAAGATTGTGCACAGTTTCTTTTTAGAAAACAAAAAGGCATATATAGCTCACTTTTTTCTTAGGCTAGAAAACTGTACCTTTTGGTTTTTGAGTATTTGCCTAGTACTGTCTGATTTTGGGGTAGAAGTGATTTATTCCTAAGAGTATTTGCACAGCATCTAACTTTTGAAAGTATGCAAGAAGTTAAATGATGCTTGTGGATACAGGGTATAAGTCGAGATGAACCCAAAGCTGTGCTTAAACCTGGTCATTTCTATCTGAAAGCTTCTCAACGGAGCTAGACCATATTGAAGGCAGATTAAACAATAAATTTCTCTTCCAAGATGCGCATTATTTTTGAGAAATGGAATTAAGATAAAATACAAAGAAATGCAATAAACTTAATATTTTTCCAAAGTTTTAAGTTTCTATTTTAGAAGGATATCTTCATAGACAGATACTTTCTTTCACATATTGTCATTAACTTCAAAATTAGTTTACAATATTATGATTATTATAACTTTGCTCATGAGGTTGAAAAGATATGGAAATACAGGAGAGGTTTAAAAAGGTATATATATATATACACACACACACACATATGTATAACTAGATAATTCAATATGTGATTAAAACTATGTTGAACCTAAAGTTTTTGCTGAGAATACAATGCTATCAGATTTTTTTTGCTGTTTTCCTCTTTGATTTGCTAGAGAGTGAATTTATCTGAACACTGTCCCTTCAACTTCTTGACTGGAAGAAAGGAAAGAGAAATGATAAAGATTTAAAATGGAGAAATGGTCACCATGGCAGTGAACTCCCAAGTGGTTGATGCAACTATAGCAAACATTCTAGAACACCTGAGTTGATTCAAAATCTTGTTATGGAATTTTACATTTTTGCTACTACAAAATTAAAAAAAAATTTTAGATGAACAGAACTTCTGTTTTAGCAGAATGACCTGGAATGAAATTCAAGATTTTAAGAGCATTTGATTATGCTATCAGGAGTTCATAGTCAAATAACGTATGAAGATGAGATTGTTTCTAAGAAGCTATTTTGAGTGCTTTTGCCAGCTCTGTACTTCATATGCTGTTGTATAGAATCACTGGTGCTAGGGTGACTCACTTTTAGATTTTCTTTTGTTTAGAGTGACTTGGGGAACACAAAAGAACTCTAAGTCATAGGGTCTGTACGCAAGAAATTTGCATTTCATTTTGGGAAAAGAGCACTTGCTTACAGGACTAGATAGAAGAGGAAGACCAATGAGGGTTGTTATGGTTTGTGTCTAGATGTTCCCCCAAAGCCTCATGCACTTTTAGATGGGGCTTATTTTTGGAGGCAGTTAGTTTAGAGTTTGTGATTGATTTGTAGTGCAATGCTGGGATTAAGGGTGCTGGAATTAAGGGTGAGCGATTGCTGAATCCGCTTACCAACTGAATTTGCACTGTCCTAATCCCTGCAGTCTGGATAAAATAAAAGTTGCAGAAAGAGTCTTACCTCTCACCTTGTTTGCTTTTGCTGTCTTCTGTCACCAGGAGCTATTTCTCCTCTGTGATGCCCCTCTGCCAAGCTATCCTGCCTTGGACCCAGCCAATTATGGACTGAAATCTCTACAAACTGTGAGCTAAGTAAACCTTTCTCCTTTTAAAATTGGGTGTTGAGTTTTTTTTTTTTTTTTTTTTTTTTGTCTTAGCCATGAGAAAAAGTAACACAAGGGCTGAGTTTCTATAGAGTAATTGTACTGAGGTAGATAATGCACAGGGAGAGAGAATGGCAATGCAGGAATATGTTGGGATGGGCCAACCAACAGCTGTTGAGTATTTACATGGTGCTTTTCTCCCGTCTTTAGCTCAGCCAGTCTTTAGCTCAACACATGTTGGTTTGGTGTCTACTATATGCTAAGTGCCTTGCTGAGGAAGATGTTGTCAAAGACAATGAACATTGTTGTCTTCATAAAGTTTAAGGTCTAGAGGCAGCAGGCATTAAACATAAATGAGAGTATGTAACAACAGACTGGTAAGTCTTCGGAAAGAAAAGCAAATGCTATGGCATAGACTTGGGCTGTGGAATATAGGTCTGAAGAGGCGATGTTTAAGACTGAAACTCAAAGAATAGTCTTGTTAAAATATAAAGGTGCACTTTGAGCACAGGACATACTAAAATTAGATAAGATTTTCTAGCTAGTTGTAATTTTATAGTTATAAGTTTGATAAATGACATAGATATCTTGGTCAGGCATATTTGATCCAGTGTGTATCAGTCAGGAGCATGGCAAAAAGCAGATGTCACCTGTGAAACAGAGAATCTGAGGAGGATTTAGTAAGGGATTGTTTATTCACTAAGGAGTGGTCAGATGCAGGGAACCCCTAAGAAACAGTGCTGCACTCTGGGACAGAAAGAGCAGAGCTGTCACAATCTCTAGTCCCAAAGGAAAGAAAGTGGAGGGCATAGTTCATTTGGAAGGAGAAAGAGAGGAGAAGGGCAGTGTTTTATTCAGAGGATCAGAAATCTTGGCTGAGGGATGTAACAACCTGAGGTGAGCCTCTGATGTGAGAGTCAGGGGGTGAGTCCTCCTGTCACCCTCACTCTTCTCTCCTGCTGAGACTCCTGTTGGCTGGATCCAACTGGCAACCAAAGGATGACGCAGGTTAGTCTCTCAGTATTTTTGTTATTTTTCTTTCATTGCTGAGACACAATACCTGATGCCCAAAATTAGGGAATAGAAGGTTTATTTCTTACAGTTCTTGGGGGTTTCAGTCCATACTCAGCTGGCTGTAACGCAGGATGGCATGGGCAGGGGCAGCTATTAATGGCTACCACAAACAGTAAAGTGTAAACTGGGCAAGACAGAGAAAGACACGCCCTTTTCTTGTCCTTACATTGTATGTCAGTTCCACCCTGGGCGGGTGCAGCATTTATGCCACCAATCCCAGCGCCAGGCAACAAACCAATCAGGAACGCCAGACTCAGCTGCGTCCATGATTACATGAGGGTTGGGGGCATGGGGATTGAACACAAACCATAACACTGAGTGTAAAGGTCAGGGTTTGGAAGATACAATGTGAATCTAGGGGAGACACATAGAAAATAACCCCATACAGACAATGAAAGCAAAGCATATACTATGGTCCAGGATCAGTGGAAGGGACACATGATATAAGCCTTGTGAACAGATTTGTTCTGTTTTTAATTCACCTACAATGTGATGCAATCTATCTTAATAAACATATTGCTGCCAGGGTAATAGTGCAATGGGCCTTCTAAAATTCCTTCTGGTTGGTGATTCAGGTGTCTTTTCTAGTGACTGATGTTTTCTCTCTGTCTATCACAATACTTGGTGTTACGGTTTGTGTGTAGGTGAACTGTTGCCCTGTGCTACTCTGCCTTGGAGTCAGCTGATCATGGATTGAAACCTCTACAAACTGTGAGCTAAATTAACCTTTCCTCTTTTAACTTTGGGTGTTGGGTATTTTGTCTCAGTAGCGAGAAAAGTAACTAAGACATTTGGAATCATGCGTGTGACAGCAGTGTCATGGGGAGAGCAATGGACCAGGTATACAAGCAGCTGAGCGGCACAGTGTCTGTTACCTTGTGCTTATGTGCATTGTAACAAGGCCATGTTTCCTTGTGGTGATTGTTCTGCTCTTTTTTAGGGTCACCCTGGGATTGTGCAGAGATTCTACAAGGCTGGGACTGTAGAAATGAAGAGGGAGAAACTGAAATGTGTTGGTAATGTTAGCTGATGTTTAAGTGGAGAGATTCTTGTGTCAGAGGCAGGAATGACTGTACTTATTTACAAATAGCTACAATTTTCTTTTCACTTTGATTTCATGTTCTTCAGGAAAAAGACAGCTCTGAAAATTTATGAACCATAACTTGTTCTTCATTACTTGATCACCCAGTAAGCCATGTGTACCTAAACCTAAGGGTCACTGCAGGTCTACAACTCTTTGTAATTTTATAGGGAATTCATTGGCTGCAGGAGGTGTGATGAGGTGCTGAGAGGCCATTCATCCACCAGTGTGGCTGCTAAATAGTTTTACTAATAATGAAGACATACATGTGTAGCAGTTCTTTAGGCATAAAATTTTCCCCAGATCTGAGGATCTCAGGCAGTTCTTGCAGTGGCCTGGTGAGGCAGGCAGGGCAGACCTGACCAATTTTCATTTCGGATGAGAAATTGAGCCTCAGAGGCCAACTGTTCTGCCAGCATCCTCCAGCTGAGAAGTGGCAGAGGTGCTGGAGGCCAATTCCATTAAAAAAAAATCACAACAGTTTTCAGTGGGAGTTTTCAAAGTAGAAATGATCTAGGGCCATTGTTCTCAGAGAGTGTGAGAGTGTGAGAAATCGGGAACTTATTTTTCATGGAGTTTTGTTCATAAATTTGTTCAACCACATGTGGCGGTGCACACTTATAATTTCAACACTGTGGGAGGATGAAGCAGGAAGATCCTAAGTGTGAGCCTAGCCTTGGCAACTTAGTAATTTAATAAAAAATATAACAGGGCTGGGTATGTAGCTTATTATGAATGCCCTGGGTTTAAGCCTTAGTACCCCTCCACATTGGCCATGAATCATTATCTGTATTTGGAAAAATATGCTTTATATGAATCACTGTTTAAATGTGCTTTCTCTCTTCAGAGTCTTGGAGTAGGACATGAAGCCATCTGAAAATATCAGACCTGTCCCTCTCTTCTCTGTCACAAGGGCTTACTCTTACAAAATTATGACTCAGGCAGCATTTTGAATAGAGGAGTTGCAAAAAAGTGTCCTACGACTGTTATGTTGAGCACAAATATTAGGTAAGGTGGAAGTAGTATAGTAAGGCTACTGCAGCCATGTAACTGGGTCATAGTGATGGTGGTTTGGACAAAAATAGCAGATGAGGAGGTAGGTAGAAGTATTAGGAACTTGGACTGGGAAAGTGGCTCAGTGGTAGAGTGCTTGCCTAAGATATGTAAGGCCCTGATCACTAGCAACACACACACACACACACACACACACACACACACACACTTGCACATGCACACACATGCACACACACAAAGTATTAAGACTTGAATAGATTTTGAAAGGAGAGTGAACAGGATTTCCTGATAGTCCAGTGTGGGTTGTAAAAGGAAGACAGGAAGAGAGAAATCAAGGACTAATACAAATATTTTCGCCAACAGCAACTGGAAGGAAAGACCTGACGTAAGTGAAGATAGGGAAGGCTTAGTTGAAATGCACTTGAAAGGAAGTTCAGGTTCAGGTTTGAAACTGTTGAGTTCCAGGTGCCTGTTTTTTTTTAATTTTTTAGGAAACTATATCTGTCTATCTATCCATCCATTCATCATGCTTGCAGTACATAATGATTGCATTCATTGTGGGAAATAGGAACATGTACATAACATCTTAATTCTTCTTATTCCCTCTCTCTCCTGCCATCTCTGGATGCCCTTTTGTTTCCCATTTGCAAACAGATTTGTCTTCTTGTTTCCTACTATCTACCTTTTATTTTGATCTTTAAATTATTTGCATTTCGATGTTGGTATTTTGATTGAGACTGTATTATATCTGTATATCGGCTTTGGGAGAGTGGTCATTTTGACAGTATTGTTTCTGCCTATCCAGGACCAAGGGATATCTTTTCATTTGCTGATGTCCTTTTCCATTTCCTTCTTCAGAGGAGTAATTTTTCCTCTAGAGTTTTTTTATTTTCATTTTGTTGGTTAGGTTAATTTTCAAGTATTTAATTTTTCTTGAAACTATCATGAATAGTATTGATTTCTTGATTTGTTTCTTGGTGAGTTCATTGTTGGTCCATACAAATGCTATTGACTTTTGCGTGTTGATTTTATATCTTGCTAGATGGCTGAATTTGGTCATAAGTACTAGAAATCTTCCAGTAGAATATTTTGGGCCTTGTATGTAAAAGACTATGTCATCTGCAAGAAATGAGAGCTTGAGTTCTTCCTTTCCTGTACAAATTCCTTTTATTTCTTTCTCTTGCCTGATTTCTCTGGTTAATGGTTTGAGTACTATATTGAACAGGAGTGATGACAGTGAACATCTTTGGGTTTTTCTTGATTTTAGAGGGAAAGCTTTCAGTTTTTCCCCATTTAATGTGATGTTGATAGACTGCTCATAAATGGTTTTTATCACATTGAAATAACGTTCTTTAATATATTTTCTTCAGGTTTTTTTCACAAATCATTATTATATTTTGTCAAAGGCTTTTTCTGCATCTATTGATATGATCATATGATTTTTATTCTTGCTACTCTTTATATGATGAATTATATTTATTGATGTGCATTTGCTGAACCATTCTTGAAACCCTGGAAGGAAGCCCGTTAGAAAATGATGTATGATCTTTCAATCATTTATTGCATTCGGTTGGAGTATGTTTTTGAAGATTTTGCATTATTAAAGAGATTGCTCTGGTCTTTTATTCTGGGGGAGTCTAATGTTTTTGATTTCTTTACGTGTTCTAGACATTAGTTCTCTGTCTGATGAATAGCTGGTGATTTTTACCCATTCTGTAGGTTGTCTCTTTACTTTGTAGGTCATTTCCTCTGCAGTGCAGAAACTTTTTAATTTGATATGATCTCACTAAATTATTCTTAGTATTTTGCAATTGGGGTTATGAAAAGCTCTCACCTATAGCTGTGTCTTCAAGAGTTTTACTTTTTAAAAATCTTTCAGTAGATTGTTTCTGTTTTAATACTTAGATCTTTGATCCATTTGGATTTTACTTTAGTACATGATGAGACATAGAGGTTTAGATTCAGTCTTCTACATATGGACAGCAGTTCTATCAGTACAATTTTTTAAAGACATTGTTTTTTCTCCAGCATAAGTTTTTGGCTCCCTTATCAAAAATCAGGTTGGTGAATATACCTGGAGTTGTTTCTGCAGCCTCTGTTTTGTGCTTTTGACCTATACGTTTGGTTTTGTGTCAGTACCATGCTGACTCTGTCACTGTAGCTTTGTCGGTTAACTTGAAGTCAGAATTATGATGCTTGCTGTATTGCTCTAGTTGCTCAGGATTGCTTTTGCTATTATAGGTTTCTTCTGGTTCCATTTAGTTCTAGAATTGTTTTCTGTAGTTCTTTGAGGAATGCTATTTTTATATTGATTGGGATTATGTCAAATCTGCATATCAATTTTCAAAGTGGCCATTTTTATTATCTTGTTTCTGCCTGTCCAGGAACGATAAGGAATATCTTACTATTTTTAATCTCCTTTGTGCAGAGTACTGTAGTTTTTATTGTAGACATCTCTTTACTTCATTGTTTAGGTTGATTCCTAAGTATTTCATTTTTCTTGCTGCTATTGTGAAAGGTATTGTTTCCTTAATTTCTTTCTCAGTGAGTTTATTATCAGCGTACAGGAATAGTATCAATTTTTTTGTGTTGATTTTCTTTTTATTTAAGAGAAAAAAGACATGTATAAGAAAGACAAAAGACAAAAGAGACAAACAACTAGAGCAAATGCACAACAGTAATATTACAGGTTTACAAAGCAGGATGATAGAAACTTGACAATGGTTGCAATATTGCATATTGTTGACTTCAAAATGGTTGTTTACATTAACAGATATAGACATGTAAAATTGATCTAATCATACGAATATTAACCGTTCTTTCTCAATAACTAACACATTCAGCAGTATGTTCATTATAGTAATCTTACATATACATATATACAGATTTATATCTTTTTCCTTCCCTCTTT
The DNA here is from genome assembly GCA_004363535.1 of Dasyprocta punctata. Classification (NCBI taxonomy): domain Eukaryota; kingdom Metazoa; phylum Chordata; class Mammalia; order Rodentia; family Dasyproctidae; genus Dasyprocta; species Dasyprocta punctata. The sequence continues at coordinate 30,266 of RJWM01018278.1, read as the reverse complement.
CCCCCTTTTCCCTCCCCAATTACTTTTGCTTGTTGAGCAGTTTTTTACCATTACATAGTATTTATTGTAGATTTTGGATCATATATACTGCTTCAGTTTCTCACACTAGGAAGACAATATGGTATTTACACATGTGGGTTTGATTTATCTCACTTGTGAGTATGGTCGCAAGTCGTGTCCATTTACTTATGAAAGTCTCAATGCAATCTTTCTTGATAGTTAAGAAGTACTCCATTGCATAAAAATACCACATCTTTTTTTATCCATTCCTTGATTGATGGGCACCTGGGTTGTTTCCAAGATCTGGCTATTACAAATTGGGTTGCTATAAACATGGGTGTACAAATATCACTGTGGTATAATGTTTTCAATTCTTCTGGGAAAATGCCCAGAAATGGGATAGCTGGGTTGAATGGGATCTCTAATTCTAGCTTCTTGAGGAATCTCCACACTGATTTCCACAGTGGTTACACCAGTCCACACTCCCACCAACAATGGAGAAGAGTTCCTTTTTCCCCACAGCCCCTCCAGCATTTGTTGTTGGTTGACTTTTTAATCTTGGCCATTCTTTCTGGAGTGAAATGGAATCTCAGTGTTGTTTTAATTTGTATTTCCCGAATGACCATTGATGTTGAACATTTTTTCATATATTTATTTGCCATTTGTATTTCTTTCTCTGAGAAGTGTGTATTCATCTCAGATGCCCATTTTTGGATTGGGTCCTTGAATTTTAGGGGCCTGATTTCTTTTAATTCTTTATATGTTTTAGATAGAAGTCTTTTGTCTGATGGACAATTGACTAAGATATTTTCCCAGTTCATGGGTTTTCTCTTCACTCTGTTGGAGATGTCCTTTGACATGCAAAAAACTTTTTAGTATGATAAGATCTCAGTTGTTGATTCTTGGAAGTGTTTCCCATGCGATTTGATTTTTTGCTCATGAACTCTCTGCCTACTCCTATGTCATCAAGATTTTTACCTACTCTGTCTTCTAGTAAGTTTAGTGTCTCTGTTTTAATATTCAGATCTTTGATCCATTTTGACTTTATTTTAGTGCATGGTGATAGGCATGGATCTAGTTTTAGTTTAAGGCATATAGAAAGCCAATTTTTCCAGCACCATTTGTTAAAGAGGCTATCTTTCTTTCAATGTACATGTTTGGCCCCTTTGTCAAAGATGAGGTGGCTAAGTGTGTTTGTAGTTGTGTCTGTATCTTCTAATCTATTCCATTGATCTTCAGGTCTGTTTTGATTCCAGTACCATCCTGATTTTGTCACAGTGGCTTTGTACTATAGTTTCAAGTTGGGGATTGTGATGCCTCCTGCCTTGCCTTTGTGGCCCAGAATTGCCTTTGCTATTCTAGGTCTCTTCTGGTTCCAGATGAATTTCAGGAATTGTTTCTCTAGCTCTGTGAGGTAGGCAAGTGGTATTTTGATTGGGATTGCATTAAATCTGTATAATAATTTTGGGAGAATGACCATCTTCATGAAGTTTGTTCATCCTATCCATGAACAGGGAATATCTTTCCATTTTCTGAAATCTTTGATTTCCTTCTTTAGAGTAATGTAATTTTCACTGTATAGATCTTTTACTTCCTTTGTTAGATTGATTCCCAAGTATTTCATTTTTTTGGATGTTATAGTGAAGGGTGTGGTTTCCCTTGTTTCTCTGTCAGTGACTTTGTTGTTTGTGTACAGGAATGCTATTGATTTTTGAGTGTTGATCTTGTATCCAGCAACGTTACTAAATTTGGTTATTACTTCTAGAAGTCTTCTAATGGATTTTTGGAGGTCTTCTATGTAGAGTATCATATCGTCTGCAAATAATGATAATTTTATTTCTTCCTTTCCTATCCTTATTCCCTTTATTTCTTTCTCTTGTCTAATTGCTCTGGCTAACATTTCCAGAACTATATTGAATAGGAGTGGTGATAATGGACATCCTTGTCTTGTTCCTGATTTTAGGTTGAAAGTTTTCAGTTTTTCTCCATTTAGTAAGATGTAGGCTGTTGGTTTATGATATATAGCTTTTACCAGATTGATGTAGAGAGCATCTATTCCGATTTTCTGTAGGGCTATTATCATGAATGGGTGTTGGATTTTGTTGAAAGCTTTTCCTGCAACTATTGAGATGATCATGTGTTTCTTTTCCTTGGCTCTGTTGATACGGTGTATTACATTTATTGTTTTGCGTATGTTGAACTATCCCTGCATTCCTGGGATGAATCCCACTTGATCATGGTGTATAATCTTTCTGATAACTTTCTGAATTCTATTTGCCAGTACTGTATTGAGGATTTTTACATCTATGTTCATTAGGGAGATTGGCCTGTAATTTTCTTTTTTGGTTGGGTCTTTCTCTGGTTTTGGTATTAGGATACTTGTTTCCAGGAATGAGTTAGGAAGACTTGCTTCCCTTTCGATTTCATTGAAGAGTTTGAGGAGTGTTGGCATTAAGTCTTCCCCAAATTTCTTGTAGAATTCAGCAGTGAATCCATCAGGGCCCAGGCTTTTCTTTGTTGGTAGGGTCCTAATTACATTTTCAATTTCATTAGCTGAAATTGGGTTATTCAACAGTTTTACATCTTCTTGATTCAGCTTTGGTAATTCATAGGTTTCTAGGAATCTGTCTATTTCTTCTGTGTTATCGAATCTATGTGAGTAAAGGTTTTCGAAGTGGGTGTTGATGATCTTCTGTATTTCCACCGGGTCTGTAGTGATTTCACCCTTTTCATTTCTTAATGCTGAATCTGAGTCTTTTCTTTCCTCTTTTTGATAAGGTTGGCTAGGGGTTTATCAATTTTATTTACTCTTCCAAAGAACCAACTCTTCAATTCATTAATTCTTTGTATTGTTTTCTTAGTTTCAATTGCATTAATTTCTGCTCTGATCTTGATAATTTCCTCCCTTCTTTGGGCTTTGGACTTGACTTGCTCTTCTTTCTCTAGAAGTTTGAGGTGCATCCTTAAGTTGTTTATGTGTGTTCTTTTCATTTTTCTAATATGAGAGTTTAGTGCTATAAATTTCCCTTTGAGGACTGCTTTCATTGTGTCCCACATGTTCCGGTAACTTGTATTTGCATTTTCATTCAATTGTAGATATTGTTTAATTTCTTCTTTGACTTCTTCTGTGACCCATTAGTCATTTAGGAGAGTATTATTGAATTTCCATGTGTTTTTGGGGTTCTTGTAGGTTTTTTGTCATTCATTTCCAATTTTACTGCACTATGGTCAGATAATATGCATGGAACTATTTCAGTTACTTTGCATTTACTTAAGCATGTTTTGTGGACCAGTATATGATCTATTTTAGAGAATGACCCATGTGCAGCTGAGAAGAATGTGTATTCTGATCTTGATGGGTGTAATACTCAGTACACATCTACTAGATCCATTTGTTCATAAGTTTGATTTAATTCTGTTATTTGCTGATTTTTTGTTTGGTTGATCTGTCTCTCTGTGACAGTGGGGTATTAAGTTCCCCTGTTATAATTGTGTTATTGTTTGTTTGGTTTTTCATGTCTATTAAGAATTGTCTTACATAGTTGGGTGCTCCCATATTTGGTGCATATATATTTATGATTGTAATCTCCTCCTCTTGATGTTTTCCCCTAACAAGTTACCTTCTTTATCTCTTTTGATCATTTTCAGTTTGAAGTTCACTTTGTCTGCAAACATAATAGCTACCCCTGCTTTTTTCTGGGTTCCTGTTGCATGGAGTATTGTTTTCCAGCCTTTGATTTTTAGTCTGTGAGTTTCCTTTTGAGTGAAATGCGTTTCTTGTACATAGCATAGTGTTGGATTTTGTTTCTTAACCCACTGTCCTTGTCTGTTTCTTTTTATTGGTGAGTTGAGACCATTTACATTGATTGATATAATGGATATGTACTGGCTCATCCCTGTCATGATATCTTTCTGTTGCTGGTTTTCTACATTTTCTGTTTAATTATTTGCCCTGCTTAGTGGTTTCCTTTTGTTGTTGTTCTTAAGATTGTAGCCATCTTTGTGTCTTTCTAGAGTGTCCTTCAGTACTTTTTGTAGGGTTGGTTTGGTGGCCATAAATTTCTTCAGTTGTTCCTTTTCATGGAAGTATCTTATTTCTCCATCACTTTTTAAGGATAATTTTGCATGGTACATTAATCTGGGTTGAAAGTTGTTTTCTTTCAGGATTTGAAATACTTCACTCCAAGCTCTTCTTGACTTAAAGGTTTGTGTTGAGAAGTCTTCTGTGATTCTGATAGGCCTTCCTTCATAGGTGATCTGTTTCTTTTCTCTGACAGATTTCAGTATTTTGTTCTTGTGCTGTATTTCTGACACCCTAATTATTATATGTCTGGGTGAATGTTTATTTTGGTTATGGTTAATTGGGGTTCTGTATGCCTCACTTACCTGTGTATCAGATTCTCTTTCCATGTTTGGATAATTTTCTGCTAGTATTTCTGCGAATAGTTTTCGCAGGTCATTAGTATTGACCCCTGCTTTTTCATTTATGCCTATTAGTCTTATGTTTTTTTCTCTTGGCATCATCTTGCAGCTGTTGAATTGTTGTTTCTTGGTTCATTATTGTTTTTAAGAGATCTTTTCTTTTGTGATCATAAGTTTCCGTGGTGTCTTCAAGGTCTGAGATTCTATCTTCAGCTTCATTCAAGTGGTTTTTCAAACTTTCCATGGAATTTGTCATTTCCTGAATTTCCCTTTGAATCTGTTTCATGCATTCTACTTGTGTCTTATGTTGTTCATTCAAAGTTTCCATCATTTTCTTATGTTCTTCTATTTTTTTATCTTGATGTTCTTTTGATACACACAACATTTCTTTCATAATGATTGTCATTTCATTTTTTAGCTGAGAGATTATTTCTGATTTGAGTTTCTCTATAGCTTCATGGAGTTCTTTCTTTACGGCATATGCTATGATTTCAGAAAGTTCAGTTGTGTGACTCCCAGTGTCTTCCACTTCATTGTCTCTTGGGTTTGTCCTCAGTGGGCTGAGGGATTGAGACTGCCTCTTGGTTTTTGTTTTGTCATTTTCTTCTGAGACCTGTGTGGCTCAGCAGGCAGCCTCCCAATGAATTGTTCTGGAACACTGTATTGGGTAGAGCTTCAATCCTCCAATATCCCCATGGCTAGCTGGGGCACACTCCCATATTATGGCACTGGACCCTTGTGTTCCTGTGGTTTGTGAGGCTGGCTGTATGTTTCCCTGATGTACTTTGTTGTGTTGCTACATAGTGCTGGCCTATGTGTCCTGCAATTCTTCCCAGGTGTTCCCTTGGTGGGTTGCACTGCAATGCAAGACTGGGTAGAGCTGGATCCCCTGCACAGCTATTGAGGGCACACTCCCGGACTGTGCTGCTGGAACCTCCACCTTGCTATGTGGGGGCCGAGATCTCCAAGACCCAGGTGGCTAGGCGGAGAGCCCCCCGGAGTGTGGCACCACCCACACCTTGCATCTGGTTGCGAGTTCAGAGCCTCTCCAGCGCCATGCTGGGCAAGCCCCGGCAAGTCCCAGGCATATAGTTCTGGGGCCTTTTGTGTTGACTTTTATCCTGCAATGCAATTGAATCTGGTTATTAATTCTAGGAGTCTTTTGATGAAATTTTTGGGTGGTCTGTGTAGAGTATCATGTCATCTGTAAAACAATAATTTGATTTCTTGTTTTCCCATACATATCCCTTTAATTTATTTTCTTTCCTGATTGCTCTGGATAATACTTTGAGAACTATATTGAGCAGGAGTCATGACAGTGGACATCCTTTTCTTGTTTCTGACTTTAGAAAGTTTTCAGCTTGTTGCCATTTAATATGATGTTTGCTGTTGGTTTGTCATAATGGCTTTTATCAGATTGAGATAAGATTTTTCTGTATCTATTTTCTTTAGGGTTTTATCATAGATGGATGTTTCATTTTGTCAAAGGCTTTTGCTGCATCAACTGAGTTGATCATGTGATTTTTGTCCTTGCTTGTGTTCGTGTGCTGTATTACATTTGTTGATTTGCATGTGCTGAAGGATCCTTGCATTCTACTCAATCATGGTATATGATACTTTTGGTGATTTGTTGAATCCTGTTTCCCAGTAAGCTGTTGAGAATTTTAGCATTCATGTTCATTAAAGAGTTTGCCTTGCAGTTCTTTTTCGATTGGACTCTTTTCTGGTTTTGGAATCAAGGTGATGCTAACTTCAAAGAATGATTTTGAGAGTACTTCTTTCCTTTTAAGTTTTAAAAAGAGTTTGAGAAGTATTGGCATTACATTTTCCCTAAACTTCTTGTAGAATTCATCAGTGTGTCCATCAGGACCTGGGCTTCTCTTAATTAATAGTTTTTTTATTACTTCTTAATTTTTATTGCCTGATATTGGATTATTGAGGGTTTTTATGTCTTCTTGGTAAAGGTTTGGTTCTTCCAAACTATCCATTTTATTAAACTAGAAGTTCTCAAAGTCGTAATAATCTTTTGCATTCCAAGACAGTCCTTTGTGACTTCACTGGTCTCATTTCTAATTGCATTGATTTGAGTATTTTCTGTCTTTTTTTGTTAAGTTTTTTTTTTTACATTTTTTCAGAGAACCAGATTTTCAATATGTTGATTCTTTGCATTTTTAAATTTCAATTTCATTAATTTCTGCTCTTATCTTCATAATTTCTTTGCTTGTACTAGCTTTGAATTTGCATTGTCCTTGTTTTTCTAGGATCTTGAAGTGCATTATAGGGTTATTTATATGAATTCCCTCTGATTTTGTAATGTGGGCATTCACAACTATAAACTTCCCTCTTAGGATTGCTTTTATTGTGTCTTATGGGTGTAATGGCATTATCAATTGATTCTAGAAAACGTCTAATTTTTTCCTTGATTTCTTCTGTTACCCATTGATACCATTCCAAAAAGTATTGTTTACTTTCTATGTGCTAACATAATTTTTATGCTTTCTTTTGCCTTTGATTTTTAGTTTCAATGCAGTGTGATCTGATAATATGCACGGCATAATTTCAAGTTCTTTGCATTCACGTAGGTATCCTTTGTGTGTTAGTATGTAGCCTGTTTTGAAGAAAATGACCTATGCATTCTGTTGTTGTTGGGTGGAACACTCTGTAGACAGCTATTAATTCCATTTATTAGAGGTTTTTGTTCTACTCTCATATTTCTTTGTTGGTTTTTTTTTAAGTTGATCTATTTGTGACAAGGTCCCCTGTTTGTTTGAGGTGCTCCATTATCATTTTGTTTATCTGATTTTCTACATCCAGAACTGTTCATTTTATAAAGTTGGCTAGCTGATGTTTGATGCATATGTGTTTATAATTTTTTATCTCTTCCTGTTCAATTGTTCTTTTAGCCAGTATGCCTCATCTGATCATTTTTGAATTGAAATCCACTTTGTTTGACATTAGGATTGTTACTCCTACTTTGCTTCAACTTCCTGTTGCATGGAATATTGTTTTCCACTCTTCTGATCACTGCATGCTGTTCTTTGACTTTTCCCTAAGTCTATTTAGTTTTAAGTTAGTCATCTTCATGTCATCTAGTAGGTATTGAATAAATTTTCTTTGGTATTTTGTGGTTTTTAAGGTATCTCTGAGCCTATGGTCTTGTGCATCAGATTTATTCTGTAGATCTCGCACTCTTTCCCCATGTGGGTTACTTCTGCTGCTCATATGTGCAAACAGGCACAGAGAAGGGTCACAGGCAATTTGTGGAAGTCCCACAGTCTGCATGAGGTAGAACACCAGCATTGGCCCAAAAGCACACATTCTCACTTCCAAGTCCTCCTAATTTCCAATCTTTTTGAACTATCCTTTCTCCCTGAAAAAAATGAGGGGATTAGGCTAAAAAAAACCCCTACATATTCCTTTCCACTTTAAGATGCTCTAATATGCTTCTAGGTTTATGGTAGAACTATCTGGGTGTGTAAAGTTAAACTCCTCTGGCAAAGGATAATATGGAACAATATTATATACAACTTAAAATATTATTTTGATGAACAGCCATAGTAAGTAATTGTAACCCAATTCTGTGTTCAATGTGGAAAACTTAACAGTTTAAAAAGGAACAGACAGATGGAATTTTGTTAATGCGTCCAAGAAGGAAATATGATTTCACATGCATATTATATGCAAGCTTATGAATGCAGTCATGGTGCCTGGAACGCAGCTAGGAAACTATGATGAAAATCAGTGAAGTAAAATATCAAAATAAAACATTGCATGACAACTCTTAATGCTGGCGCCTTTAATAAAACCACTTGGGAATATTAACGTGATACCTAAGTGGCTGAAGGGTTCCGAATTTCCCTGGTGATATTCATATATCACAAATTGCATGTTAGCTGGCCATAATTCAAGAAGCAACATGCTTAGCATACTACTAGTGAAATGCTGGAACTGTGATCACTGGTGATAAATTGTGACATTTTGCTTTGTGTCAGAAATAAGGAGCCTCTTGTTTATATATTTCTAAGCCCTGTTTGGAGCAAAGATTTAGGATTATAATCTCAATTAAGAATGGGATGTGTGATTTAGGTAACAAACTCAGCTTTGTTTATGTGAAAGGAGAGTTGATTACCAAAAGGCTCCCATCAAGACCACTTCAGTGCCTTCCTGGTAGCAGAGCACTTGGTTCACATTTAAATATACTCTGGGCAATTGGAAATAGTATTTTTCATGGAAGGTTTTAAAAAACGTCACCTTGAATTAATAAGTTTCTAAAAATGGCTTCTAACCAATATAAGTTCTAATTATGGGATTAATAGTCCAAATAACTTCAATTAATTTGGTAGTTGGCAAGTGTTAAAAACCTTTATTTTGAAAACTTTGTTTAATCTTTGTTGAAATTCTAGCTGATGAGCTTCCTTCTCTTTCTTTCATCAAAAAAATTTCAAAAGAATAGCATTAATTTTACTTACAAAAATATGTGTTAGATAAGTATGAATTAAAAGTTTTCTGGTTTTTTAGAATTTATTTGCCTGCTGGAACTTTATATATATTGCCCTTTGCAAAATGTGAGTGTGTATGTTTTAAGCTGTATGTTGAAATTGTTTTCTTAAAAATAAAATTATTAATAATAATAACACAGTTCTCGATATTAGCATCAAAATGATTTCTTTCTGGGTTGGGCATGGTGGGCATGCTTTAATTCCAGCACTGGAGGCTAAAGCAGGAGGATGGCAAATTCAAGCTCAGCCTGGGCAAATAATAATTTAGTGAGTCCCTGGCTAAAAATTAAAAAATTTAAAAATACAGAAAAAGGCTGGAGATATAGCTCAGTGGGAAGGCCCTAGATTTAATACCCAGTGCTGAAACAAATAAACAAACAAATAAGCAAAAAGTTTTCTTTCTGATTTAAACCCTATGCCATATATATATATATATATATATATTCTCATAATGTTCTTTTAAGATTATGTATATGTTTTTCTGTACCAGTTAGAAAATCTATCTAATAAAGAAGAATCAAATTTTACTTCTAAAAAAGAGAATAGTTTCTTAATGGTACAATTAAGTTTATTCTATAATTTGCTTCTAATGATAGGTTTGTTTTACTAACATCTCCATATAGAGAAAATGAAGTAGTAAAGAGTAGAGTTGGAGTATTAAATAGATAAATGATGAATATCAAGTAGTGTAGGGATCATTGACTTACTAAAATAAATAGAAAAGCACCAGGATTCTTTCTATTGCAGAATTACAAAATATAACGAAGCCTTTAAGCATGCATATTGTAACACAAAATGAACAAAAGTTCTATTATTTGGTTCCCAATATATTACAATAGCAAGTAGGAAATATGAAGGTACATGAGTTAGTAAATATTCAAAAACTAGTGATATCAGCAGGGCAATGACTGTGGAGAAGATAAGGGGTTGGCTGTCTCACTAGGGAGACTTTATTTGCTGCTTATTTGGAGAACAGTGACCTGTGCCTCTTGTGAAATATTCTCTTGCGATTTCTCCACCTATAAATAACTTGCTTCGGGTCTGATGGCTTCTAATCAGTGAATTATGATTGCTGACTGGGCCTCAGTTATCAACAGCAGCATTTATGGGGCATTTAATACTCATAACAACCCAGTGAAGTCAGGATCATAATATCTTTCACGAACAAACTAACACTAAGAGAGTTTAGATCACTTGCAAAAGAGGGTCAAAGAAGGCAAATATAACATTTCATTTGTTTATGTGAGGTTCTAGTCATTACGCTGGTCTAGAGGACTAAAAGAATAGAAAACAGTTTATAGTTTCAGTTCTTACAGGAGACAGATAAATTCCTTGGCGATACGGATGCCAAGAATGAACACATGAAGCACCACATTGGTCTGCTGTGAGATACAGAACACATTCAGTGTTTGAGGAAAACTTCAGCAGGCAGTAAGTAACAGAGCAGATGAAGGAGCTTTCTTTCTTGTGTATACTTTGCTAGTGCAAATAGACATTGTTCAGCTTTACTTTTTTAGCACTAAAAGGCTGTAGTTCTTTGTTGCCACATCATAACTTACTGCTATACCACATGTGAAACTGCCTTTCTCTTTTGCACGTGCAGTGTCAGAATAGGCCTTACATTTATAGTCAGGGCCGTGTTTAGGAGCATACTCATCTATTGTGCCAAAGAAAATACATACTAGAGAAAAACACTAAATGATTTTCTGGATACATGGAATCCCACTGCCTGTTGTTTATAAGATCAAGTTACTATTTATAAACTCTCAATTTTTATGTATTTGAGCCACTGAAAAATGTTTTGTCATTTTGAAACATTTTAACACTGAGAAGTTTGGCGTTTCGTGTGCTTTCCAGTCACACAGAATGGTCACATGAATTCATAGCATCAGCAGAGCCATCTGTTGATCTATCTAGACTTGAGAATAACATGCATAAGATACTTGGTCAGTTGTTGAAGCTTTGAGCCATGGGAATAGAACACCAGGACGTTGTCTTCCAAGCTTCTCTCAGCTAGGAACTTCCCTTCCCTCTAAACTCATGTGGTTACCATAAATGCCACCATCTTTGTAAGTATAAGAGTTGATCTGTTCAGGGTGGGAAGAAGATCCAAACTGGGTTAATTTTTTTATCCCGCTATTTGGTTTCACTGATTAGGCTGGACTACTCAGAGTCTATCCTGTTTCCATCTCCACTGAATGAACTACCTTTCAATTCTGGCAATAACTACTTGGATTTAACATCAACTCCATAGATGGAAAGGCTCAGTCCACCACAGGGCTGCTCTTATTCATGCTCACACTTCTGGCCGATTCTGTAGCAGGGCCGGGGAGGGTGGTTTCTACAATTCTGTCAAGTTTCACTATTTTCTAAAACAACTCATAGAACTTAGGGAAGCATATGCAGTATTTGTATATTAAATTTTATTATAACTGGGCAAAGTCTGAGAAGGCTCTAGATTGGAGTTTCCAATCTCCCACCAAAATATCAGGATATGTCACCTTTCTAGCATATCATTGTCGCTATTAAGGTGGAAAGTTTTCTGAGCCTTAGTGTTTAAAGTTTTTATTGGGATTTTATTACATTGCTACAAGTTGCTATGCGGCCATGTGACTATACTCAATCACCATTTCCCTCTCCCTCCCTGGAGGCCCAGTTGCTGGAAACTCCAAATCCCTATTTACCTGTTTGGTCTTTGTATTGACCAGCTTCCACCCTGAAGATAACTAAGGACCTCCTTCTAGCCATTTTATTAGCATAACAAAGACATTCTTATCATCAAGAAAATCCCAAAGTTTTTAAAGCTTTGTGTTAAAAACTGGGGACAAAGAACAGGTAAAATCTTCATTATGCCACAGACCATCTTTAGAAATTCTGGTATTGGATTTGAATAAGAGAATTCAGTTTCTTCAGACTCTTCCATCATGGAGTATAAGCCATAGGTCAGTCAGCTGCCTTTTCCCACCAGAGATATATGAGCCAATGTACAAGGAGAAAAAAGAAAAAAAGAAAAAAATTAGCCAGGTATAATGAGACGAGACGAATAGGGAAGAGAATAAAGTCTCAGAGGTTGGTGTCCTTTTTCTGCTTTTTTCCCCCAATTCATGGTGCATTTGACAGTTCAAATTATTCTTAATCAGTATTCTTTTCCTCTTCTGATTTCATCCGGTTTCAAGGGAGATTTACAAATCCCTAACTGAACACTACGGAGTACAGTGAGCAGGTAACATTTGTATGAGAATAAAAGTGTTTTGTACATTTGAATAACATTAAGCTCCAGGCAAAAGATATACTAGTTTACTCCATGCAAGGCCATTTGCTGTTTTGTGCAAATGCTGATCTTGTTGACTCTTCAGAGTGAGTCGGTGTCAGGGTTGGAGGACTGTTTAACTTGGGAACCCAAATTTTGGGAAAATATTTTCCTTAAACACTTTCTTATTGCTGGGACAAAATACCTGATACCCACAACTTACAGGAGGATAGGTTTATTTTGGCTCACAGTTTCAGAAGTTTCAGTCCATGGTTGGCAGGCTCAAACATGGCATGGTGGAAGGGCCTTCTGTGTATGAAAGTTATTTATGTCATGCAAGGCCAGGATGCAGAGAGAGGAAGGAGGATCCGGGAGGGAGATGTATCCTTCCAGGTCTTGTCCCAGTGACCCACCTCCAGCCAGGCCCCACCTCCTAATGGAAAGTCATAGCATCCCATAATTGAATCATCTTCTAAACATGTGAGGCTTTGGGGGACACTTCAGAACTATATCATAACAGTATTGACACTCTTGGGAACACAGATAGATATTGTATGACTTGACTCTGCACTTTACACATTCTCTTAAAGTATCCATGAGTATATACTCGGTGTTGAATGTATTTGCTACATCTCACAGCTTCCATGTATGCTGGTCTCTGCCTACAATGATCTTTCCTAACCTGCCTTGTTTTCGCATTACTTTTAGGCTTCCTGAATGCCATCTGAATGGCTCCTTTTCATTATTATTCTTTGTCTCTTTATCCTGCTTTATTTTACTTTAAGTAACTTAGCACCTGGCATTTTGAATTTCTATTTGTGTTGTTTATTGTCCATTTGCTTCTTTAGCATGTAAAGTACATTTGAAAGAAGGACATGGGTTTATTTTATACACTTTTACATCTCAGAAGAGGCATATTGTAGGCATTAACAAAAATTTCTTTTTCTTTTTTTGTGGCACCAGGGATCAAACCCAACCTTGCACCTGCCAGACAGGAGCTTAAACCACTGAGCCAAAGTCCCCGTCCTAGCTTTTTTTTTCTGCGGTACCAGGGATCAAACTCATAACCTTGTGCCTGCCAGACAGGCACTTAAACCACTGAGCCAAACTCCTGGCCCTAGTTTTTTTGAGGCAGGGTCGCACTATGTAGCTCAGGTCGGCCTTGTGCTCGCGTTGTAGCCCAAGTCGGCCCTGAACTCACAATGCTCAGCCTACCTCGGCCTCCCGAGTGCTGGGATTAAAGGTGTGCACCACCACGCCTGGCTAAAAATTTTTTGAATACAAGAAGAAATGAAAAAATTCTGCTGCTTGGCACCTTTTGAACATGTTTTCTATATTTGGAGAGAGCTTTTATTTTCTTTGTGATTCTTGTCTTTTGAAGAAAGCAAGGCAGAAACTTGATTTCTAATCTTTTTTGCAGTTGAAGCACTGATCAGATGAACCTACACATACTCTGATTCAGAGAACTGCGACCTCTTGTATCTACAAAGAGGGTAGTGTGTGTGTGTGTGTGTGTGTGTGTGTGTGTGTTTGTGTAAAGATAATAGTGAATAATATCTAGTATTAGTTGTGTGAGCCATGACATTTGTATCTACTGTTGTTGGCGGTGGATTTTGCTTCTAAAATAGAGAAGTTTAACAAACTCAATAAAAAGTTTCTATAGTATATTTGAATACTTAGAAAGTAATTTAAAAATGGATACAATTCAATATGACTGTTCCTTAAGAATAAATGGTTTAATGATTTCTCCCAGGTACATGATAATCTAAATGTCTTTCATTGTACCTTTAGAATTTAAATGCATTCAAAAAACATATCAAGTTTAACAATGAGATAAAATTATATTCCAACCAGAACAGTCAATACTCAGACACTGATAATACAGATGTGAGGATGTGGAGCAGCAGAAACTCTCATTCCTTGCTGGTTAATGGAAAATTGTCAACTACTTTGAAAGACTTGGTTTTTGTTTTTTTGTTTTGTTATTTTACAACACTAGGCATACTTTAACCATACAATTCAGCAAATGTGCTCTTTGGTATTTACTCAAATAATTTTAAAATGTCTGACCACATAGAAACCTGCACTCATGACAGTTTTATTCATAATTGCCAGAGTTTAAAGTAACAAAGATATCTTCCAGCAGGCGAATGAATAAATACTGTGGTACGTCCAGACAAAGGAATATTATTCTGTGCTAAACAGAAATAAGCTATATAAAGATATAGAAGAAGCATAATGCATAGTACTAAATGACAGAAGCCAATCTGAAAAGGCTACATGCTCTGCATCTCCACCTGCATAACATTCGGGAAAAGGCAAAGCTCTTGAGTAAAAGTATCTGTAGCCACAAGGTGTTGGAGGGAAATAGGGATGAACAAGTGGAACACAGATAATTTTTAGTGCAGCAAAACTACTCTGGGTGATACCCTAAGGGTGAATACATATCATTATAAATTTGTTCAAGATCATGAAACAAACAACATCAAAGTGAATACTAGTGCAAACTATTGGATTTGGTGATGGTGTGTCATGGTAGGTTCATTCAATGTAACAAGTCTATCAAGTAGAGGAGGCTGTGTGTGTGTCAGGGCAAGAAACATTTGGGACACCTCTATTGGCCTCTCACTTTGCTCTGAATCTATGTCAAAAATAAATTATTTATAACAATAATAAATCACCACAAAATCTGCAAGTCAAAATAACATTAACACATAGGCTAAGTTCATCTAGATATACTTATCCTCTTTGTTTTTCACTTTTTCAATCTTTTATTAGTGCATATTTGCAGTGTGTAATAATATATTCCCTCATGGGGAATTGGTACAAAGCTAATATCAAATCAGTGAAACAAGCATGTATTTTTCTGTCCTGTCTCATGTGTATTTTCTATAGCAACACAGACATAGTAAAAGAAACTCCACAATTTGCTAATCAAATTCTATCAGAAATAGAGGAACCATTTGAGTTTGCCCTAAAGTTTCTGAACCGAAAAGAATATACTTTTATACAGAAAATGTAGTTAGCTTTAAAATTATCTCAATCACAATTCAAGACTTTTTTCTTGCTGTGATTACCTATCTCAGGGTAAGTTGCTACGGAGAAGGCTAAAGTCATAACAGTACATTATTGGCAACATCTTTTATTTTCTCTTTACAAATAATGAATTTCATCTGTGATTTGGAATTCTCATTTTTTATGACAGCTTTCAAAGGACTATAATTTTCCAGTAAATTGCTATCCATGCTAGTACCACAAAGCAACTCCTTTCTTTTACAGTGATTTTCTTCTATTCTTTTTATAAGCATTTACATTTCACTATTTATAAATGAGTAGGAGAATTTATCCTGAAGTGACATTCTATTTTTCTTCATCCCCAAAGAAAAACGAAGAGTCCAGCAGAGACTTAGGACAATTTCATGATTGATGCATCATCAATTTTTCTTGTTAGTGATGATAAAATCATCTAATTGACAAACACAAACTCAATACACAGCATTAAAATGGTTTTTGGCACCCACAGTTCAAGATGTCTCCCGTGGCTACACTATCTGCTTCTGCCCTGTTCACGTGCACTGGACACATGGATTCCTCAATGAACTGCAGCTCTCCAACTGGACTGAGAGTTTAAAACCAGAGTTTTTAAGTCTGTTAGGAAAACTGATAGGATCAAGTTCTTCCAAGGAGCTTTCCAGATTCCTAATATCAAAAGACTAACATTTCTTAGATTAATTACTTTCTTATGTAAAGTCAAATAACCAGCTGGGCATGGTGCATGCCTGTAATCCCAGCACTCAGTAGGCTGAGGCAGGAGGATCATTGTGACTTTGAGGTCAGCCTGGACTATAAAGTGAGTTCAAGGCCAAACTGAACTCTATAGTGAAACCCCATCTCAAAAAACAAACAAACTAACTAACGAACAACAAACAAAAAACTAGATGGTCAAGAACCACTGTATTAGAACAGTAGTTATGTAATTTATATAAATAATAAGTATGAAGTGCTACTCTGGGCCTTGAGTGTTTTTTCTTGGTTTATTCAACTATAAATGGCTACTAATCTATAATTTTTCATGCTGTGAATAAATAAATGCAAAAATAAACACATGAACTCACTGTTTCAGCATATCAATGATACCTTAATTTATCCTACCCAAGTTGCCACACAATGAAATTCAAACCTCCATCTTTGTTCAAATGAATTTAACATTAATCTGTACAGGGAACTTGTTTTATATGTGAATGTTAAATGTGTTGTTACACTATAACTAGCTTTTTATCTTGGCTCAAAGTTTTTCAAGACTAAACAATTTGTTTATCCCTTTGCATTCACCTGTACAATTATTACAGAAACAGTTAACTCAGACAAGGTCAGAGGGCACCTTGACCCTATCCCACTTTTTAGAGACTGTTGTATTTCACAAATGCCTTTTAGTTCTAAGAGAATGGTTCCCCGTAATTCTTGCCCTGTGTCCATGGACCAAAGTTTCCATCATGCTAATGCTGTGAAAACTTGTAGATTGTGCCATATCCAGTGTTGAAGACAGGCACTAATTTGAGCTGAGGGAGAAAAATAGTTGAGAGAAAAGGTAAGCTAACTCACAAAATTCTTTCTTTCTAATAGCATGAATATAATAGTTTCTTGAATAATTGAGTACTGTTTTCCAGTAGTACTAAGTGTTTTGTTTCTAGTTTTTCTCATTGTTATGAACTGAATTGTACCTCCTTCCCCAATTTGTATGTTGAAGTCATAACTACCACTGTGACTCTTTGGCAATAAGGCCTATATGGTAGCAATCAATGTTAAATGAAGTCATAGGATAGGGCCCTAATCCCACAGGATTGGTGTCTTCATAAATAGAGACAGACAACAATAACACATGCTCACTCATTACTCCTCCTTCTCCCCATCCCTCCTCAGAGGAAAAAAATCATGTGAGGACACATCGAGAAGGTGGCTGTCTGCAACACAAGAAGATGACCTTGCCAGACACCAGAGCTGATGGATCTTAACCTAGAACTTCCAGTTTTCAGAACTGTGAGACAGGCATTTCTATTAAGGTTACACGATAGCCTGAGCTGAATGATATACTTGTGTTCTTATTTCTGGATATATTGACTGTCTTGATTAATGAGCTATGCCTAACAGTTGTATTTGGCATGTGAATAGGATTTTTGTGCTAATATTCACATTACTTTAAAATTTGTATATGTTGTAGGTCCAACTGAGACATGTAAAATATCACAATGATTATGTTGGCAGATAGATAAATATTTAACTCCTTGATTGTGAAGGGTTTTACTTTTATTAAAATTCTCAGTAAGGTATAATCATATTTTCAAAAATTAAAATTTCAGTGTATTTCCACATTTGATTTAAATTTTCATATTGATTACCATTTTATTTGGTCTTTTAATGTTAATATAGTTCTTGATAGTTTATAGGAAAAAATACACGTGAAAAGTGGTTTGAAATTTCAAGTTGAATGCCCTTAACTGAAATCTTGGGGTCATAACTGTTTTGGATTCTGGAATATTTGCACATGCATAATGTGATATTGTGAGAACGAGACCCAACTCTAAACAGAAAATGCATTGTTTCCTATACACTTTACATAAATAACCTGAAGATAATCTTATGCAATACTTTTGGAGTGTCTGTCTTATGACAGCAATTTGCTTCAGAAGGTCAGGCATGGAGTTTTCCCCTTATAGCAATACATTGGTGCTCAGAAACTTTCAGATTTTGGAAAATTTTGTATTTTAAATTTCTATATTGGGATGTTCAACTTTTATTTAAAATTAAAAAAAATTTGTTTTACCCTCAAAAACCAATGTTTTGTTTTTTAATTCTTTGTATCAGAGGTCAGCAAACTGTAACCTGTGGGGTGAAATCTGACCTGTCCTTTGTCTTTATATATATTCTATTTTTTTTAATTTTAAAGAATAAAAAAGAGACAAAACAACAACAAAAACAATACAGGAAATACTTGGGGATCAATCTAATAAAGGACATAAAGGATTTCTATGTTGAAAATTATAGTACTTTGAAAAAGGAGATTGAAAAGGACATCAGAAAATGGAAAGATATCCCTTGCTTATGGATAGGAAGAACAAACATAGTGAAAATGACCATACTTCCAATATTGTTATACAGATTTAATGCAATACCAATCAAAATACAATTAACATCCCTCACAGAACTGGAGAAAACATTCCTAACATTCACCTGGATACAGAAGAGATCTAGAGTAGCAAAGGCAATCCTGGGCAACAAAGGCAAGGCAGGAGGCATCTCAATCCCTGACTTGAAATTATGCTACAAACCACTGTGATAAAATCAGCATGTACTGGCAAAAACAAAACAAACAAAACAAAACAAAACAAAAGACCTGAGGATCAGTGGAACAGATTAAAAGATGCAGAAACAACTACAAACACACTCAGTCACCTTATCTTTGATAAAGGGACCAAATATGTTCACTGGAAGAAAGATAGCCTCTTCAATAAATGGTGCCAGAAAAACTGGCTCTCTACATGCTGAAGACTAAAACTAGACCCATGTCTATCACCATGCACTAAACTAAAGTCAAAATGGATCAGAGATTTAAACATTAAAACAGAAACACTAAATCTACTGGAAGAGAAAGTAGGTAGAAAAATCTTGAAGACATAGGGGTGGGCAGAGAGTTCATGAACCAAAACATCATGGGAAACAGTTCAAAGAATCAACAGCTGAGATCTCATTTTGTTGAAAAGCTTTTGCACATCAAAAGAAACCACCAACAGAGTGGAAAGAACCCACAAAGTGGAAGAAAATTTAGCCAACTGTCCCTCAGACAAAGAAGTTCTATCTAGAACATATAAAGAATTTAAAAAATTCAGACCCCCTAAATTCAAAACTCCAATCCAAAAAACGGGCAGCGGAGATGTATATACACTTTTCAGATGAAGAAATACAAATGGCAAATAAATATATGAAAAAATGCTTGACATCATTGGTCATCTGAGAGATGCAAATTAAAACAACACTGAGATTCCATGTCGCTCTGGAAAATATGGCTATCATCCAGAAATCAGCCAATAACAAATGCTGAAGAGGATATGGGGAAAAAGGAATCTTTCTCCTCTGTTGGTGGGAACGTAGAATGGTGTAACCACTGTGGAAATCAGTGTGGAAATTCATCAGAAAACTAGGATTAGAGGTCCTGTTGGACCCCGCTATTCCACTTCTGGGTATTTTCCCAGAAGAATTGAAAGCATCATATCACAATGATATATGTGCACTCGTGTTTATAGCAGCACAATTTGTAATAGCTAAATCTTGGAAACAACTCAAATGCCCTTCAACCAAGCAATAGATAAAAAAGATATGGTATTTTTATACAATGGAGTACTCCTCAGCTATAAAGAAGGATAAAACTGAGTCATAGATAAATGGATGCAACTTGAGACTATGTTCATAAGTGAAATAAATCAGTCTCACATGTGTAAATATTGTATTGTCTTCCCAGTATAAGAAGCTGAAAAAGTAAATAGGATCCAGAATATACAATAGATACTGTGAAGTGGAAGGAAGCTGTTTAAAAGGAAAGAGAAACTGGGATAGGAGAAAGGAGAAAAGAAGGAATGGAGAGGAAAAAAAATATATATGCACAAAAAACTGTTAAGATAGTTATACTACTAATTTATATTAATTCATTGAAAAGATGTGTTCCTATACTGTTTGATCAATTTTTCATGCAAAATTGATCAAACAATATAAGCACTGTTCTTTTTCATGAACTATTAGAATTAGTAGTAAAATTATCTTAGCTACCATATATATATGTATTTTTTTCCTCCTTTCTTCTTTTTTCCTTTCTCCTATCCCAGTTGTTCTTTCCTTTTGAGTAGCTCCTTCCCCTTTCATAGTATCTATTGTACATTTTAGATGTTATTTACTCTTTCAGTTTTTTACACTAGGGAGACAATATGATGTTTATACTTATGAGTCTGGTTAATTTTGCTTATGAAATGGTCCCTAGTTGCATTCATTTACCTATAAAAGCCTCTTGAGTTTGTCTTTCTTTATAGTTGAGTAGTACTATAAAGTACTAAAAATACCACATCTTTTTATCTATTCCTAGGCTGAAAGACATTTGGGTTGTTTCCAAGATTTAGTTGTTACAAATTGTGCTGCTATAAACATGGATGCATGTGTATTGTTGTGGCATGGTGGTTTTAATTCTTCTGATAAAACACCCAGAACAGGAATAGCTGGATTGAATGGGACCTCCAATCGTAGTTTTTTGAGGAATCTCCACGCTGATTTCTACAGTGGTCATCTGCACTCCTTCTAGTGGCAGAGAAGGGTTCCTTTATTTCCCACAGTCTCTTCAGCATTTGTTATTGATTGATTTTTTGATGGTAGCCATTCTTTCTGGTGTGAGATGGAATCTTGATGTTGTTTTAATCTGCATTTCTTGAACAATCATGCTGAACATCTTTTCAAATGTTTGTTTGCCATTTGTACTTCTTCATCTGAGAAGTACATATTCATCTCAGCTGTCCATTTTTTGAATTGGGTCTTTAAGTTTTGGGGGCCTGATTTACATGTACACTTATCAGGATACATGTTTGTCCATATTTTTCTAAATGATCTATTTCTATTTTCATGTCAAAGTAACAGAACTGAGCAATTGCCACAGATACTGTATGATCTGCAAAACTGAAAACAATCACTGTTTCTTTACCACATAGAAATTGTTGAACTTCTGTTTTAGTTCATCAAGAGTGTGTTTAATTTTAAATCATGACAATAATATAAAATACAGAAGAAGAACTTCAAAAGGAATAAAAACTAAAGAGAATACTCTTTTTTTTTAAAGGAATAAAAGCCAAAAAGAAACAAAAAATGTTCAATCTGAAACAACTGGAAGCTAAGAAAGTGAGCAGACTTTTGTGGAGTACAATCCAAATAAAACTTGCAAGTAGTATATTACAAATTCTTAAAGGTTTAATAAAAATGAGCAACAAAATTATTCTCATCAAATTCACAGATGAAACTAACTGGTCAGATAGTCTGCAATGTCAAATTTTTCATTAAGTGAAACTGTAACTACTGATTACAATGAGAACGAGAAAGAAAAGTATTTATATCAAATTTACAGTTTAAGGACAGCAAATAAAACTGTGATCTGCTCATTACAATTTGAAGAAAACTACATTTGTAAAATCTGAAAATTGGGCAAGAAAGTCAAAACCTCTGTTTATTGGATGATGATTCTGGAACATGGCTGTCGAATCTTGCCACAGTGAGGTTGTTTCTATGAAGCACAATCTGATTCAAATCAATCATTACAATTTTCATTGTAGAAAACATGACAGAAATTTATATTTCATTTTAAACCCAAATTCTTTCAAATTATGAAAGAAGCTATTACATTTTAAGTCCAAAGACAAAGTATCTCGTTACTATATATATATATATATATATATATATATATATATATTTGTACTTAGAATTGAAGTCAGGTCTTCACACTTGCCAGGCAGTGCTGTGCCACTGAAGTGTCTCGCCAGCCCTGTTATATATTTTTCAACCAATGTTTATGACTGATTCAGGCAAATAAAGGTATTAGTAGTGGGAAACACATTCTTGATTAAAAGATATGAAGAGTCATGTACACAAGAAATTAGCAAATACTAGAACTGAAAAGACTGAGCAAGTGACAAATAATTGATTTTTTCAACAAAGCAGTAAGTATAAAACAAAATGCAAAACATTGTTATGATGTCCATAAGAGAGTATTAAAAGGTGATATTTTGGTCCAGTGTTTTGCAAAGCACAATAAAGATTATTATTACAATAATATTTATAGAAACACAAGAAGATACTAAGTTTAGTAGAAATGACTTCCATATTTGTTAAGCATGGCTGAACATATAATATGATTTAAAAATAATTAAAAATATTACTTCTTACTTGAAATAATCTGTTGGGTAAGAAAGTGAGTGAAGAAAACACACTTAAAAAGTAAATTTAAATGCAAGTAAAAAGTAAATGAACTGTATTTTAAAAGTCATGTTAAGAAGCTAATAAAATAAAATTATAGTTTTTAATAGAAAATGAATTATGACATTAATTTTGAATGTGTATTTCCCATGTTGCTTACTATCTTAGCAAAAGATAATGACCACTCTCAATAAATGTTTGACTACTTCATTTTGTAAAAAAATAATTTTAACAATAAGCTTTAGAGATTTTTCTAAATTGCAATGAACTACATTTGAAATATCTAACAAATACAACATTTCATTTAGTTGGAAGAAAATAACAAGAAACAAAAACATTTCCTTGATTATACTGAAAGATTCATGTACGGGTATTTCTCAAACTGATTCTTGTAGAGCACTACGTAGCTATTGGAAAACAAGTTATGATCTCAACTGAAGAAAGATTGGAAATTTTGGTTCTTTTTATAGTATTCAATATTTTGAAAATGAAAAAAGAACCTCTGAGATACTGTAATAGTTATAGACGGTGCCGTGAAACACTTTGAAGATCTCTAGAAGCAACAGAGACTTATATCTGACTTATGTAAGAGACTATTTTGTAAATAATTTATCACCAATATCCCTGTTATAATATTTGAACATATTAATATTTGAACATAGTTTGCTGGTTTCACATCTTATTTTGAAATGAAAATATCACCTTAAATTGTTGTTGACAATTTAGAAGTGTGATTGACAATTGCTACTGCCTTGACAAAACAGTTATTCCAAAAGAAAAAATGCGAAGTTATTTAACAACTTCAAGGATCAAGAAAGAATATCTGATGTCTGCCAATAGAAGACCGCTCAGATTAACACACCATAAGTAATCAATATATAGACATTCCATGAGATAAACATCTATTTTGAAATTAATTACTTTGTGTTTTATCATTTATAGTTTGTTGGTCCATCAACAGAACAGTCAGATTTGCACAACAAAAGTTAAATGCAGGTTTTAAAAACATATTTTGTCAATCTTCAGTCATATACAACTGCCATAGATTTACAAGTATTTAAGTTAGGAAGGTATATTTGTTAAGATAGGAGAAGAGAGCATATTAACATCTGATTTAACAGATTGGTAACTGTGTAAAACTTAAATGTTCAGATGTGAGTGCTTCCATTCATAATCTTCATTCTGGTCTTTTTCTGTGAAGAGCTGGCCTCCCCTCTTCACAGTTATCATGAGAAACACAGGATGAATTAAAAATATGAAAGCGAAATGACTGTAAGTGAGGGGATGTGCTACTGTTTTTTATTTAGCCATCTTTTTCCTAATGTTACATTTCAAATATGCTTGCCGAGTCTAAGAACCAAGGATATTGCTATGCATGCCAGTTGCATATTTTCCCCCTAATTTGATGCCTTTCTTGACTGAAAAAGATGTTTTGCTTTTAAATGAATTCATGCAAGTACCGCAGTTTCCCTCTGTTAAAAATTGAAAAAAAAATTTTTTTTGGCTTTTTTTCTACTGCTTCCAGGAAGGAGAAACATCTTGCCATCTATGAAAATCAGCAGACTATCACAATCCAGACCTATTAAACTGAATGACTGATTGTAATAAAGGAGATGCTATTATTTTTAAGGGGTTATTACATATCTCGTATGCCAAAGTTGTTAAAAGAGAACAAAAGGCTATTATTTTGAATGTGTGAAACCAAATCATTTTTAAATACATGACTAATTGTGGGAGCTTGGACTTCCCAGTACCTGAGGTAAGTGATATTCCATGGGAACTTTCTCAGCATGTGTCCAGCGTTGTAAACAAAAAGTTTAAGGACAGCTCACACCCGCCCTGGCATTCATTAGCATAGCAAAGCAGGCAGGAGCTAACCACATTTTAAATAAAAATACTTTAGAGACCCGTGACTGCTTACAGTTCCACTATTCAACCTGAGGGTACAAACTCAAAGTGTAGAAACGATTTCTGTTTATAGGCCTATCACCAAAATATGTTCGTCATTAATTATTATTTTTCCTCAGCCTCACATTACTCTTGAACCCATCCAGGTGGTTTTGGAACGCTGAGAGTAATTTCAAATTGAATTCATGCACACTCTTCCTTTTAGTGCTTAAGGTTAAATGAGTGGAAATGTCCCTACCATTCATTTGATATTTTGTCAACTTGTTTAATTTTAATTAACCTGAAGAATACCACAAATGGGAGTTTGGCTGGGCCTTGTGAGTTAAAATCCACTTTGGAAAAAAAATAAACCTTGAGTGTCTTGCCAAAGGTATTTAGAAATAATATATTTCTCACAAGATTAAAGCTGAAAATCCAAAGTAACTAAAGTTTATTCCAACAATACTGTTTAGTAGAACTTTGATATATAGAACATTTGCTTATATATAACATTTGTTAAAATAGAAAATGTTTCATCTAAAGAATCATAAAGTGACGTTTCCTCTATGTAATATTTTCCTGTATGTAATATTCAAAAGTGTAGTGCCCTGGAAAATATTACAAAGGACTTTCCTTGCAGATCTGTGCTTGTTGTTAAATTTATTTTGGGTTGATCTTCTGGTTGTCATTTCACAAGTCTTCACAGATTCAACGTATATATAATTATATATTTGGATAAAAGACATCATTTGCCTTTTAATACCTTCAACAGGAAGTGTGGGAGAAAGCTTACATTCTTGGGGGAAGGCCCTTGAATACATATTTTGTTCTGATAAAACTTCAATTGTGCCTTTTCATTTTTTTCCAGTGAAATGTGTCACGTACACACACTGTTGTCTGCAGCTCCTGGAATATTATGTAAAAGATTTGACCATGGCAAAGTGTTACTTGTACATTTAAATGACTCTTTTCAATTCAGGAAATAACTTTGCCTACTTGCTTTATTTCTATATGGAATCCTAGAAGCAAAGACTCTTTTAAAAAACAATCAATTTGTATCACTATGGCATGACTTATCAATATCTATCAGCCTAGTGAATGATTCCACTAGACGATGAAAGCATTTTTCCATATCCGTACAGGGCTGTCTAGTTCCTAGTTACAGAGTTCAAGGTATGAATATACAATGAAGTTCATTTAGAGATAATTTACTTTCTGTTACTCTATTATTGTGCGTGTTTTGAAACCAGTGCTAACTCAAAAGCACCTTCTTTTATTCAGTTAAAGATATTTTTTGACTGCCTGCTATTTGCAAGTGATGATAGACAGTAGGTATAAGAATAACCTCATTCTCACCTATTTGAGGTTCCATATATGTAACAGGGTCCTACAGGAGACTGATGAGGGTTGACCTCAGTGGAGGTACAAGATGTCATGGAGACAGAGTGCGAGGTGGGGGAATCGACCATTTTTATGGAACCAGAGAAGGCCCTGGAGCTGGGGTGAGCTTGATGGGTGGGGTTTAATCTGAAACCTAAAAGGTGATAGGGACAGGCTAAGTCAAAGGGGCTGAAAGTTAAGAAGACTCACAGGAGAAACAGAGTTTGCAAAAACTCAAAAAGCCAGACACACTCTGTTGCTTGATGAACCAAAAGTTTGAGGTCAAGTTTGAGGGAAAAGAAGGAAAAGTATAAT
The DNA here is from genome assembly GCA_004363535.1 of Dasyprocta punctata. Taxonomy (NCBI): domain Eukaryota; kingdom Metazoa; phylum Chordata; class Mammalia; order Rodentia; family Dasyproctidae; genus Dasyprocta; species Dasyprocta punctata. The sequence continues at coordinate 4,517 of RJWM01018278.1, read as the reverse complement.
GCCAGCTTTCATATCTCTTCTCAGCATGTTTCATGCCAAGCAAATTATTTCTAATGTAGCTAAAGTAAACCATAATAAAAAGGTACATCTGCTAAGCAAATTAGGGAATTGATTTCAAGCTTAGCTGTACCATTGCACATTTAGAGTTTGTTGCCTGTGCAACCTTTCCAGGTTTGGAATCCAGATCTGCTCAGCACAAGGAGAGGTTTTTAAACAGTCTTTGATAATGATGCCAAGAGGATTTTGCCCACACTGAAAGCTTGCACAATTGAACCTAAGTTTGGGTTTAGGATGTGAACACACGTTTGGAAATAGAGAAGGAGCCCAGAGAGATAGCTCCAAACACACTGCAGTGTGCTTGTGCTTGTTGCCCTTCAGACAGGGCTTCTGCTTTAAACTCAGAGCCTTGCCCAGCCCTCTTTCCTGATGAGATCTTGTCAGTGGGGCCATGGTGAAGACAGGAAGACTAAAGACTGAGACTCAGAGATTCTCAGTGCTTTGGCTTTTTGGGTTGGAGAGTAGTGAGAGAGAAAATGGAATCCAGGTGTGTGACCTGCACACAGGTTTGAATTTTTTCTTTTTCAAAGCAAAGAAAGAGAGGGGTTATTGTCATTCTGAGAGAGAGAGCCTGTATGGTTGCAACCAATTCTGGTAACATCCATGGTGGAGCATCACTCAGGGTAGTGCTATTAGAGATGACGGCAGAAAAGTCTGGAAAGGCTTCCCGGGAGTGGCTGCTATGGATTGTGGTCCATCAAGATGAAGCCACTGTAATCTCACCCATTGTGACCTCAAAGCCTTTCTTTCAAGGAGTTTGTCAGGAAGTTCAGTTGGCAGGATGGCAGCAGTAGACACAGGAGGTGATTAATAACAAACACAGATAACGTCAACTGAAAACCATTAACAGGCACTAACTCAATCCTTGCACCAAGTTTAAGAGCTAAGATTTGGAAATTAAAGCAGAGAGATGTTAAAATCTTGTCTAAAGTCACAGAGAAAATAAGGAACAGGGCCAGAGTTTGTTTTTTAGCTTTTCTGTAAATTGGTATATGTTTGCAATACATGGTATTTACATGTGTTTGGGATACCTGGCACGTATACAAAATATATCTTTGATCACTTTTGATCCATTTTCTTTCCATCCCTACTTTCCCCTTCCCCTGATCCCCTTCTTCATCTCCAGAAAATGTGGAATTTGAAGACATGAGCACCTAGCAAGGTTTATGTAAAACATTACTTTGGCCATAGCACTTCCTCCATACGGTGCCCAGAGACAAGGGCAAGAAAAACAACTGAAAATCACATTTTGACTGTGCTGTCTAGTCTAGCCATTACAAATACACTCTTCCCATGAGAGGGAGTTTTAGGATAAAGAAAGGAAAGAAATGAGGATCTTCCCATGTGAAAGCCCATGTTTCTCCTTTCATCATATCGTCTGTGCTGCATGATTTCAGAACGTTTTCAAAGCTTTTTGAAACTTGGGATTGACTTCGTTAGTGGAAATCATATATGTGGCCTGGTAGGAGTTTCCTCTTGATTGATTGACTGTATTTAAGAGTCTAGTACTAAATAATAAATTCTTGAATGTTGAATAACTTTTATTTTATAGGACTGTCTCTTAGAATACAAACATTACTTTTGAAGGATAAATTCCAATCCCTTGAAAGGAGGAAAACTACATATCAGTGTATCCTGAAAAAGCATCCACATAATAGAAGTTAAGGGTAACAGGGAAGGGAAGAGAATTAGGAAGAAGGGTTTCCCTGAAAAGGTGTTGGTGAGAAATTGCTTCTAGAAATCAGTGCCTTTGTATGTTGCAGCCTGATGACACATTTTCATAAAATTACAATCAGCAGTATACACAGATTATATGGATGTGTTCTTCAGAGGCAATTTTTAAAATAGTATTGACATTCTAGCTATTTCAAGACAGAAAATAATTATTTAGAAACTCTGTTAACCATTACAGGTATAGCCAGATTTTTTGAAACTATTTTGTCCTTGATAATGATAAGAGAGGTTACTTTAATATAATTTCTCTGAATGGTACTATAAGGTCACTATGGAGAAGATGGTATAGCCTCATAAATAAATTATGTGTCTTGGAAATAATCAAATGTCCCTTCAAACTGTGGTTATGTTAGTGATCGTATGACAATAGTAAAAGCTGCTGATCTCTACTATGATTTAGATCTAAAATATCCCTCTGAAGTCTCATATGTTCAGAGTTGGGCTTTTAGAATGCAATTGGATTGGTCTGGGGGTGTGGCCCAGTGGTAGAACTCTTGCCTTGTGCACATAAAATCCTGGGTTTGATCTACAGTAGCAGCAGCAGCAACACCACCACCACAACAAAAGCAAAAACAAACAAATTCTTTCTTAAATTAAAAGAAAATCCAATTGGATCATGAGGCCACTGACTTCATCTACTAATGAGTTCAGAGCCAAATGTCCTGCTCAGAGGTGGGGCCTAGTTGTGGATGGTGGGCCACTGAGGTCATGCCTTTGGGGGCTCTCTCTCTCTCTCTCTCTCTCCCTCCCTCCCTCCCTGGTTCTTTCCCTGCTACTCTGTTTCCTGGCTTCCAAGAAGTGGGCAGCTTTTCCATTATGTTTCTCCTTTGGGACCAGTTAACCATGGGCTGAAACCTCTGAAATTCTCAACTATAATAAACCTTATTCACCTTTAAATTGTGTATGTCAGGCATTTTAGTCCAGTAATGAAAAGCTGACTAACACAGTGTCCAAGTCTGATGTTACAGTTTCTACACATTAGAAAAATGTGTTTGTTTTACTATTTTCTTTTCTGGTTGCCTCTATTACTCTGGTTTTTGAGTTATAATTAATAAAAAATATAATTAATATAGCATAGGTAAATATAAAAATAAGATTTGATATGTTAGGAGCTTATTAGGTAATTAATTAAAATGTGCAAAAAAGTTATAAAAGAATCATGACCTTTCTGGGTTATTAAAAAAAGTTATAAAAGAATCATGGTCTACTTTGAAATAATGCATAATTGAAACTTAAGGTTCAGAATATCTGTGGGCTAATGCAGGAGTCTATTTTTGAATTTAGACTTTGGTGGTGCAAAAATAAGGAAACAATAGCTGTGACTGTCTTTCCTCTGTTGTGAAATAATATGAACTAATAATAGCTTTTGTATACCTCTTAAGGTTTTAGTGAGAATGGGAAGAAATTGCTCAGTGAAAGACCTTTTCCTCTTTCATAGATAAGATACTGAAACTCAATCTTTGTTGTCATCTCTGCTCACCTGTCAGGAGAAAGTGTGGTGAAATGGACAGAGGGCTGTCTCTTAAGTCCATGCAATCCTAGAACTGTGTTACAGTATATAGGTGTAGTTTGCTACAAAAGGGGTTGACGTCTTTATTTGGATTCTCAATCTTCCTGACCCAGTGTTAAGAACCACTGGTTGGAAGAGGTATTTTCTGTATTCTTTCCAAAATAATATAAAAGTTGCAGAAATAACTCCACAAGCTGCTTGCTTTATGGAAATATCATCGGTTTGTGTTTTAGAATTTATGGAGCACAGATTCAGGAGCAAAGAACATGCAGCTCCACCTGGAACACAAGTCTTTGCTATGTCTTGCCCATCAGGGTGTTGTAATTTGAGTCACTTGTTGCACCTTAACTTTGACTTGAAACTTCAAATAGTGTTCTAATTCCATGACATGGAATAAAATGTCAAAAATAATATTTACATAATGTTCTGAATGTGCTGCATGGGATATGGGTGAGCTAAATGGATCTCAGTGAGAAATTTATTTCATTTTCTTTGCACAAGAAAAATAGAAAGCAAATAATAAAAGGGCACTCACTATTAAATTATTAAGTATTGAATTTGTAAATCCTTTTCAAGTAAAATATTTAAAAAATAAAAGCATTTTAGTGAGAAAACATGAACTTGCTTTAACTTATCAGGTTAAATGCTTGAAAAGACTACATGAAAATTTTGATGAACACCTGTAAATAAAAACTTTTCGATTTTTAAATATTTCTCATTGATAAGAAATTTAATTCAAATAATTTTGGAAAAATGTGCTATCATTCAACCAAAGTATTAAAAGTTTTCACCATAAATAAATGCTAAATGTTTGAGGAGAGTTGTATGTTTAACCTTGTTTAAACATTATGCAATGTATATGTGTCAATACATATCACATATGACCTCATTAATGTGTATAATTTTTATCTGATAAGAATAAACTTAATTTAAATAAAAAATAGGCATTGAGATAACATCTTAAATTACCTAATAATTTTCCTTTCCTTTCATTGAAAAATTCTTATGGTAATGTACATAAATTCTAAATCAAATGAAATATTTTCCAAGTAATTAAGCTTTAATTTTGAGGATATTTCTGCATTACTGGAACACCATTCACAGAGCTAGCTTGGACAATACTAGGTGAACCATTAACTATCATGGGGCAAAATCCAACCTATGTATAGATTCAGGGTCAGGACCACCAACAGTTCTTGATCCTGCCAAGACCTAC
>RJWM01018277.1:0-41345 GCA_004363535.1 Dasyprocta punctata | reverse complement strand
GTCTGTTTATTTCACCTTGGCCAGGAAACAGAGAGGGAGAGGCTGTGGTGGCAGCATCCCCTACAAGTGCACATCCTAAAAACCTAACTTCTTTCACTAAGCCCCACCTCTTAAAGGTTCTGCCTCTCTTCCTAGTAGTACCGCAGCAGGCTGGCAATCATTTAAAATCTAAATCATGCCAGGCGTGGTGGCACACGCCTTTAATCCCAGTAGTCAGGAGGCTGAGGAAAGAGGATTGTTGTGAGTTCGAGACCAGCCTGGGCTACAAAGTGAGTTCAAGGCCAGCCTGAACTACATAGGGAGACCCTGTCTCAAGAAATAGGGCTGGGGACTTAGCACAGTGGTGTGAGTGCCTGCCTGGCAGGCACGAGGTTGTGAGTTTGAACACTGATTAAAAAAATAATCTAAATCATAACAATGGATCTATGTTTTTCAATTATCCTATTATTATGACTTAAACTGCTTAGAACTACTTTTAACAGTTTTTTTTCCTGCACTTGTGCATTCAAATTTTTTTTTTAAGTTATAGGCTAAATACTTAGTACTAGAAATGCTACATCACAGGATAGTGTAGGGCTCTAATTTTATTTTATTTTATTTTTTTGGGGGGGTACTGGGGATTGAACTCACAACCTCACGCCTGCCAGGGCAGGCGCTTAAGCCACTGAGCCAAACTCCCAGCCCTGGTTTTTTGAGGCAGGGTCGCACTGTGTAGCTCAGGCCAGCCTTGAGCTCGCGTTGTAGCCCAGGCCGTCTCGAACTCACAACGCTCCTCCTACCTCAGCCTCCCGAGTGCTGGGATTAAAGGCGTGCACCACCACGCCCAGCTTCTAATTTTAGAAGAAATTGTCAAATACTTCTCCCAGCTGATTGTGTAATTTTACATAAATACTTGACATATGCAGTAGTTTACGTGTTGTCACACACTGATTTATGACTCCAAAGTCATGAAGATCTTCTTCTACATTTACTCATGATTCTGTGTAGTATGTGTAAAATAAGCATAAGATGTTTTGAATTGCAATTGTCATTATTATGTTAAAACAAAGATAAAGATTGTGATTTATTTTTTCCAAAGGAACACTTAATTGTATTTTCCTTTTCTCACTTTTACAATTTAGCAATTACAGTGATTATAATGTATTTAATTTTAGTTTTATATAGAATTTACCTAATGATTAATGATGTTGAACACTTTTCATGGCTTATTGGCCATCCTTATATCTTCTACAGAGCCTCTGTTCAAGACCCGTTCTTAAATTGTAACTTGGTATTTTATCTTATTACTGCTAATATATAGTAGTACTTTTTATACTTTTGTATTTGCATCTTTATTCATACTTATGCACTGCATATATTCTATAGTTTCAAGTTGATTATCCTAATCCTATCTTTAAAAGAGTGGATGTAGCTGAAACCCAGTTTATGATTTGAGAAATTGTTTAATTTAAATGTATTTCTGGATGCTAGGTCTGGGAGGATCCCATCAACAAGCCAACTAGCCGGTCTTTCTGGTAAGTCATGCGAGCACTGTGGAACCCAGGAAGAGATAAACTAGATAGCACCTCCCGTGAGCCTACCGGCGGCACAAGGGCTGAAAATCACCAACTCTCCTTCCCCCACCCCCTTAAGCAACCAGCTGGTTCTGAGGACAGGCTGAGTTGATAGCAACTAAGGTATAAAAGGCAACTGAAGCCGGGTGTGGTGGAGCGCCCCTTTAATCCCAGCACTCGGGAGGCTGAGGTAGGTGGAGCATTGTGAGTTCCAGGCTGGCTTGGGCTACAACGTGAGCGCAAGGCCTGCTTGAACTACATAGTGCGACCCTGCCTCAAAAAATTAGGGTTGGGAGTTTGGCTCAGTGGCTTAACCACCTGTCTGGCAGGTGTGAGGTTGTGAGTTTGATTCCCAGTGCCGAAAAAAAAAAAAAAAAAAAAAAAAAAGGCAACTGAATGCTTGTGTTGTTTGTTTGACTTTGCAGGACTGGGGCCAGCGGTCTGGGCATCTATTGGGAGGATGATGGTATCCAGTGTAGCAGACATGGGGAATTCCTCCAATCTTGTCTTTGAAATCCAATGTTATTCTCCCTGTTTTGTTTTTTTCTGATTAATTGTTTTGCTTTATTTACTGTTCTATTTTGATAGATTTTATTCTCTTTTGTTTTGGCTTGATTTTGCTATGTCTGATGGAATACACAACTGTTGTGAAGATAACAAGATATACTATGGTAGCCATCATTGCCTTCATATTATTCTGCTTCAAAGTTCTGTACCAATTTTACTGTCTTGTTTTAATTAGATTTATTATTTTGTTTTGTTGGGTTTTATTATTTTTAAAATAAAATAAAAAGAAATAAATGTATTTCTAACTATTGCACTAAAACACAAAAAGTGTTCATATTTTGGGGGTACCATATTATGTGATGCTATGTGTATGCATGGCAGTGGCTGTGAACGTATGGCACGCATGCTGCAGCAGGCACACAGAACGCTCTCTGCTGTCACATGAGCGAAGTTCCACCAGCAGCTGAACATTGGACAATAGCTGTTTCTCTAAACTAAAACTTGAGTATTCAAGTTTAATTGCACTGTTGGCACATTGTAATAAATAAGTAGGTCTTAGGTTGAAGTTTGGGCACTCAGTCTCTAAAAGTTTTGCCATCACTGATATATGGTCCTCTTAGCCCAGTTACTTTTTTAGCTTTAGTCCTAAACCCCAGTTGTTGAACACCCAGGAGATCAGTTAAACCAGTATTGCTGTGAGAGCAGTAGGTTTAATCTTATAATCTTATTTAGACACCAGGCACCTTGAAATATATAGCATGACTATGGAACTGTTATTTCTTACCAACCATGGTTGCCTTAGAAGTTGAATCCCCGGTGAATATTAACAGATAACAGTTATAAAATTTTGTAGAGACAATTTGAGATCAAGGACAACATAACACATAATCACAACAATCATGATGACATCATTATATTAAACCATTTTGTTATTGCTTTTGTTATTATTTCTGAAACATTTAAATTTTTATCTTAGTATAAAATGTTTTTTAGCTCTCTTTATCTCATAAAATTTCAAATGACATATAGAAACTTTTTCAGGTTTATGTTTATGTGATTGTTTTATAATCATGTTATGATAGTTAGATGTGCCTACACCTTATACAGTTACACCAATGTCATTATAATGGTTAGCAATTAAGGATTAATAACCTTAAAATCTTGTAAAGTATATCAATACAACAAGCAACCATATTCTATTTAAATATCACTCTGGTAATAAAATATGGTTAAAAGATAACAAATTAGGCAAAAGTTTATGTAGGCCCCCCTGTTCCCATACACTGGGAACCCCAGATGTTCTCCCCTAGAAAATGGAAGTAGAAAGACAGGATGATCATTTCTAATACTCAAGACCCTGGCCAGTTTGGGGAAAGTCCAACATACACAGCTTTTTCATATCACATACAGTCTGTCTGGGGTCCACCAATTGATGTCTGCATTTACAATGACCCAGCCCCCTTTAGATGAGAAAAGTTGGACAATAGGTCATGGCTTGGTTCAAAGTAGTCAGGGAATCACCACCAATGGGTCATCTGGTTGGTTAAGTTGTAGGACTTTTGAACCAGACATGTTAGTCTCCCTTAGAGATGCTAAACCATCCTTCCCACCAGACAAGACAGTTTCTTCCAATTATTGAGGTCTTGCAAAACCAAAACTTGAGGTAGAGCTGGGGTACCCTGTGCCAGTAAAAGATTCTTGGAGATTTAACTCTCTAGCTTCCCATGGCCACTGATTCCCCATGGTGACATGTGTCGAGAAGAGACCTTCAGAGTCTGGACTACAGTCTCTGCTAGGGCTATGGCAAAAAACAGGACAACAGACCCAAGTATAAATTAGAGCACAAAGGTTTCAGTACATTACAGATAGTCACAAAAAGAATGCAGTCTATCTGTGTTGCCAGTCAGCGGCATCCTAGGCCTTCTGCCTTGCATAGGCTTTCAGCAATTGAGTGACTAGAGCAAGGCTGTCATCTTTTGCTGGTGTTCCTGAGGTCATGGCCTGCTTTCTTCTGGATCTTGAGACTCTGGCTTAACTCTGCTGTAGTGAATCCAGGGACTAGCTCATCCACCCTTACTGCAGTGGGAGTGGGTAGGCTAACAGTGAATGGGCCCCTCAAAAGAGTCTTCAGGGGTTGGACATTCCATTCTTTTGCCCACCCAGCATCCCATGGATTGAAAGACTCTCTGTGGTCAAATTCATGGGCAATTGTTCTTTAACCCACTGTTACAGAGTGGCTGAGTCTAACCCCTGCATCTGGTGTTTCAGAATGAAGTTCCCAAGCTCCTTTAAATTTTCCCTTATACCCTTTATGGCAGGGGGAGGCACACATAGAGAATTTTAAAAGGGGAAAGGCTGAAGAGTTGACAAGCAGAGTTGCTAGAGTGGGTTGGGTGCACAGGGAATTGAATGTACTTGGCACAAGGTGTTCCAGGAATTCAAGATGCAGAGGTCCTGTAACTGTCACAGCTGCAGTCCTGGTGTACAGGGTGGAAGAGGGCAGCCTATGGTGAAATAAAGTTTAAGATGGAGATGCTCCTATTTATAGTCTTTGATAGGAAGGACAGCATCTCAGTTTCTCATAATTCTCCTCTCTCATATCTTCATACTCTTTTTCTTCAAACTCTGTGAGCAGAAGTTCATTGTCTCTGTTGTGTTCCTTCACCTAGAGCACACCAGCTGGATACAGGAAGGGGACAGTTTGGTAAGGGCAGACTCAAGGCAAGAATAAATCAACTTCAAAGCACATATGACCAAAACATGAGCACTAGAATGAAAGGACAACTGTAAGTGACTGACTTTTAGACCTGTCTAACCATGTGACTGGAAACAACCAGCAGTGGTTAGTGATTGGAGCCCCCTGTTTATGTCTAATCTACATTATCATAACTTTTATATATTTGGTTATCTTTTCTGCTGTGTGTTTAATGCCAAGTTAAAGCGACACCAGTATTAACCACTTAACCCTTTTTTGACTGAATATCAATGTCAATTAAGGTTTCCCAGGGAATATTTGTGGGACCATGTGTAAATTTCTTCAACTTTTCTGTCAGTGTTAGTGGCCAAAATGTATCACTGTCTTGCTTGACCATGTACTTTTTTTTAAAGCAGAAATACTTTTCTCTTTTTAGTAACCCCCCTTTTTAGCACACTGTACCTCGGTTGATTCCTGTTCTTTGCGGTCTAACAATCTCCTTGCTCAAGAGGTTGATTGACTTTAACAAAGTTGTAGGATCCTGTAGGATCAGTATCCTTCTATGCAGGGTCCTTGTTGACCTAGGAGGTCCAGAGCCAAAGTATTGGCTGTCCTCTTATCCTAGGTACTTTTTTTACTTTGGTCCCTAAACCTCAGTTGTTGAACACCCAGTAAACCAGTTAAACCAGTATTCCAGTGAGAACAGTAGGTTTAATCTTACCATTTTATCTAGATATCAAGCACCTTGAAATATATAACATCAGCAAGGAACTGCTGGTGTTATTTTTCACCAACCATGTTTTTCTTAGAACATGAATTTCTGGCAAATATTAATGGATAACATTTATCACATCAATCAAGAAGACATCATTATATTAAAACCATTATGCTTTTGTTATTACTTCTGAAACATTTTTATCTTAGTATAAAATGACTTTTTAGTCAATTTTCTTTATCTAATTATAAGATATCAAATGACATACAGAAACTTTTACCTAATATGCTACTGGAGTGATATTTAAGTAGAATGTGTTTGCTTGTCTTATAGATATACTTTACAGGTTATTAAGGTTATTAATCTTTAATATCTAATCATTCTAATTATAATAATCACTATAATGATTATCAACTGTATAATGTATAGCCACATCAAGCTATCATAATATGATTATATAACCATCATATAACTATAAACCTAAAAGAGTCTCTCATCACGAACAGCTGCACTTTGGGGGTACTAGAGATGTCTTTCTCAAGTCCTGCATCTTAAAAAGACCTGTACACTTGAAGAAACCAGAAAGTTATTTAACACACAATGAGGTTAGCGATAATTAGCATCACAGCTATACAGAAATCTTTACTTATATTTATTTACTTTTAACGCTTAAGGCAAAATTTAGATTTTTAACAGGTTTATACAGAATTCTTGTCAATTATATATTGACAAGAATTAAAGGACATCTTTAGAACTCATAAATTTAGGAAGCAGATCTAATGACTACATGTAGACTTATTACCCAATAAGGTGTTATTTAGTTTATACAGTACCAAAATATTTATTTAACCAAAGCCAATAGATATAAATTGAACAAGAACACCTGAATCAGAAAACTTTATTGTTTTAGACACAGAGAGCTAAGTCTTTTATTTTTAACCAGTTTAAGTATATCATAACAATTTATGTAGCAACTATTGGGGTATGGCACCATGAGATCTTGGAAAAACTGAACAAGACACCCATCAGTGGAGAATCTGAACAAATTTTGGTCTAGGCATCTGCTCTTTCAGTCTCAGAGAGGAGTTTTGTCCAATGATTCCTCAAATTAAAGGTGTTCCCACTTAGTTACCTTAAAAATTGCTTTAGATCACTTATCATAACAGTTAACATTTTAAACTGACAATAATATGCATTGGATTTATGAAATTAATTTTGGTAATCTAACAATGGCAATGTCACCAACCTTTAAAATATCTCTATTCTTACCAACTGAATTAAGTTAGTCTACTGTTGTTAAGCTATATGAACCAGAAGAATTTGAGCTAATATCATGAGTGTCTACTTACCTATAATGTGACCTAAGTAGAACATATAATTTAAGATTCACATATATAACACATAGAAACCTACAAAGTTTAAATAATATATAACCTTTACATTCTCAGATGCTAAGGCTTCTATTTGTAAGCATCATCTGACTTTGAATTATCTTAACTCTCATCCTGTAACCTTTTAAATGGACTTAGCTATTTCTAAAACTCTAGGTAACCATTTTTTTTTTATGTGAAAGGCCAAAAGAGCCAGAGAAAAATAAAAGGAAAATTGAAATTGCTTTAGGTACCTTAAGCCAATGAACAAAAAAGAGAAATGCACAATTACTTTTAGATCAGAGTGTACTCTTAGAAATGTAGGCCAAGTTTAGCTATAGATACAATAATATGTTGTTGGTTCATTATAAATGGACTAGTCAGAAGTTTTTCGTGTGACCATTTAACATAGACATCTCTCTCACTAAACTCATACCAGTAAGGACATGGGAGATAAACCTCTTAGTATAGGCTTATAAACAGAAAGAGTCAGGAGAGGGGTAGGAGAAGAACTTTGAGGTTTTGCCTTTTAATTTTCTAATTTACCTTTAGAGAAAATAATCAACTTTTATTTGTTTTTTGTTTTTTACAACACCAGGGATCAAACTCACAACCTCACGCCTGCCAGACAGATACTTAAGCCACTGAACCAAACTCCCAGCCCTAGTTTTTTGAGGCAGGGTCGCACTATGTAGCTCAAGCCGGCCTTGTGCTCCTGTTGTAGCCCAATTCGGCCTCGAACTCACAATGCTCCTCCTACCTCAGCCTCCCGAGTGCTGGGATTAAAGGCGTGCGCCACCATGCCCAGCTCAAAAATTAACTTTTAAATTTACCACATAACACGTATCAAGGAAAAGATAGGCCATGTGCCTCCCCTCTCCACACCATAAGGTGGGAGGACCTAGACTCTTCCACTCTCCAGCTCTGTATCATTTTTGGTGATCAACAGAAAGAAAAGTTAAAAGGGTCTGAGTTGTTCCCTTCTTATATTTAGCCCAGGTTTTGATTTAAAATTATTTTTCTATAATTTTGGTTATGTTTTCCTTCTTTCTTTGGTCTCAGATTGTTACATTTTTCAATTTGACTATCTGTCAACAGACTTTCAAGTAGCCTTGAATTAGGACTCTTTAACCATAGAAAGCAAAAGACCAAGTTAACCCTTTTACTGTAGTTTAAAGCCTTACACTTCATAATATTTTAAGCATATTAATTAAACAAGAAGCAAAAATTTAACTTGGAAGCCAAAAGCCAATTGATCAATCAGCCAAGATTGTAACAAGGGGCCTTTACTGTGACTCTGGGTTTCTTCTCGTGCCAAAGCATGAGTGTTTTATGACTGACTGGTTTGCACAGGGGCACAGGGCAGTGCCCCTTTCAGATTTTCTCCTCAGCTGAGGAAGAGGGTGGCCTTTCTCCCCTTGTGTGGCTGTGGCCACAGCACCAGCAGCTGGACCCTCCTTGGCCAGCACCATCTCTTGTCAATTTGGAGCCATCAGTCCGGGGTGTTGCAGGTAATAGATTAGGGGAACGATTCTGGAGGATCCCTTGTGGAGGAGGAAACTGATAAATCCTCTCTTTCCTTGGTAAATCTCTCAGTTTTTAGGGAAAGGAGAACGACTGGCTACTGTCTCCAATGCAAGGCATAATCTATCTCCTCCTGAGACCCTGGTCTTTTATCAGTAAGAAATTCAGTCAACAATTGTTATTCCCAGTCTTCGTCTGATCTGAACTTTGTCTAGAAGATGGATGGAATGATGATGAGGATTTGTGGTCAAATGAAACAATCTGTTATCATGTTAACTTTATTTTTGGTTTTCATCTGTGGATTGTCACCCCAGTTCCTTAACATCAGTCCAGGAGGACTATCAGGTTTTTTGTTCCCTGAGCCCCTTGATTCCCTAATCTGTCCTAACCAACAATTACATTTATTTCCCATTCTGCTTGTACCAAAACCCTGAGGCTCAATCTCCTTCTCACTGAGATATCTTGCCGTGAGCTAAAGTCCAAGACTCAATCTTCAGTGCACACTGAGATGTCTCGCCAACAGTCAATGTAAGAAAATTGGTCAGGTTGTCCAGGGTCCCCTGCAACAATCCTGAACACCTGACAATTATCTCCTTGTCAGGTGAACCGTCAGTAGGCCATCTCCCGCCAGAGGGCTAATCAATTTCACAGGCAGTTTGGAACTTTCCAGAAATCACCTTAACACCATAGTCATCTGAATATTTCTTTTTAAAATTCTTTAACATACATTCTAGGGGAGTCAAGTTACTCTGCTTTCCACCATTTCCTCCCCTACCAGACAAATTTCACATACAAAAGAGTGAGGAGGGTGGGGGAAGGATTTTAATTGCAAAAGTTGCACACTTGCTTCATTCTTCTCAGGCTACTCTCTGTGTGGAGATATTTCAGGCCTCTCTTAGCACTGGTGGAGCTCTTGGTGGTCAGTCACTATCCTTGGCCATCATAGGATCACCACAGACCCACTGATTGGAAGCATTGATCCAAACTCAATGCTTCATTTGGCCCTGTGGTTAGTTCGGGACATTCCCGCTGTCCGTCTCTTTCACAGGCAAACACACAATGGCTCAACCTATTGCCCAGGCTCAGCACCTTGAGGCTGTGTTTTGTTTTTGTTTGTTTGTTTGCTTGCTTTTCCTTCTGGAACTACTGGGGCAGCCCAGTTCCTGAGAGTTGCAGTTTTAGTTGTAATGAAACTTACCCAAGAAATTCTGGGAGGTGATCGGTCTCCCCTTCTGCCTCTTTAAAGGCAAAACTACCAAATGAAACAAGGAATTTATCAAATCTTGGGTTGGTACTCCCTAAACTGGTTCCTAGGCCTTCAGATTCCACTATGTGTCCGGACCTCTCACCCCAGCACGTCAGGAGGGGACAACCTCCCCTGAAGATCAAATGGTCTCCTGTCTCCAGGTGAGTTGGCTTCTCCCAGCACACTGAGGTTTGGTCTCCAGTGACAAAGAAGATAGAAATACATCATCTCCAAATCCCAGCCACAGCCCCCAGAAATACTGCAAGATTTTCATGTAGAGAGATGGGACACCAGGGCCTTTTTCCCAGGAAGCAACTTTATTCATGTTGTCCCTAACTCAGAGAATTCACTCCAAAGGCTGAGTATTAAACATGGCATGATTGCACTGTTTTATATAACTTTTGAGTCTGTGTCTCCCTTACATGGACATACGCTAATGTTTTACAATCTGGTTGAGTATGCATTAACATTGTACAGCCTCGTTGGGTATGATTTATGCCTCAGAGTTACATCAGAACTATACATACAAAGAGGCTGATAAAGCTACATTATAAAAAATTATGAATTATGCTGCAATAAAAATGGGGGTAAACGTGTCTCTTTGACATACTGATTTCATTTTTACCTTTAGAAAATTGTTATATATTACTAGGTTTTTTGTCATGAGAAGTATTTTCTCACACCAAGTTCATAAATATATTATCTTATGATATATCTTTTAAATTTTATCATTTTGAGATTTATGTTTAGATATTTGATTGATCTGTTTTAAATTTTTTATGAAGTTAAAATCAAGAAAGATCATTTTTCCACAGAAATACTTGATTATAAAGATTATTCTTTATCATTGAAGTGACTGGCATCCTATACAATAATCTTTGACTCTGAATATGCCAATATGACCTGTGCTAGTCACTGTGACTTTATTCCAAATTTTAAATCGACTAAGTCTTTCACCCTTATCATTATCTAAGATTCTTCACATTTCAGATCAACTTATTTACTCATTTATGGTAATTTGTTTTAGGTTGAGAAAAACACTGTTTTATAAATGTAAAATAAGACAAACTTTCCACAGATCAAATAACGTATATCCCAAGACACTAGACAAACTTGAGGTGTAACCATGTGCTAAGCAAAATAATTGTTGAACAAACTAATAACAAAAATAAGCCCAGCTAAAACTAAAAACTTTTTAAAAATCTATTTTCCACCTATAGCATACTTTCACAATTTAGAAAAAATTAAATTCTGTCTGATTAACATGGTTATTTGTTATGCTAGGAATCTGTTTGGTGTAAAACCTAACTGTTTTTCATTTTCTCTTATATTTGAAATATATATATATATATATGTTTCAAAACTATAATTCCTAAATTTCTCTTTTCTCCACACTCCGCAAATTCCTTTCTCTTTCATTCTTTTTGTAGTTTATACATCAAAGAAATATATAAAGCTGAACATCGCATTATTTGACCCATTTATTATTGAAATTTATATTTAGTAACTAGGGCTTTCTGAAGGTTTTGAATAATATGAAAATAATTAGTATTCCCAATCTCCCCTCACATGTTACTCATGATAGAACATCAGATGTGCTTCTTTTTGATCATCTTTCCAGACCACAAAGCATCTAGTCTTTTATAACTAATAGAATAAAATAGCTTTTGTGGTTACTCTGTCACTAGTATACTTTTCTTGTATCTCAAATAAGATTTAGCTTGAAAAATCTAGAAGATTGGTACATCACTGTTTCTGGCATTTATCTGCCCCTTTCAATTGTCATGCAATGCATTCCTGAGTTGCAATGATTACACCTAATTATTTAGATTTAAGAACCATTTGTCTCCTGCTTGACATTTCATGCCAAGAAAGAATGATAAATGAGAAGTGTTTTATCTTTGAGAAATTCTCAGGATCGTTGAAGACAAATACCTTTTTCTTAAAATCAAATCAAATGTAATTAAAATCAGTATTTTATGTTTTTAATGATAATACTGATGATGTTTTCCCATAGAGCTCAAAAAATGTATGCCTTATTTAATTGTTGTTAGAGCTGATAGGCTGAGGTCTCTAGCAAAACAAACACCAAAAGCATTTCCTTCTTTCCCATGTCATATGCCAGTGTAGACTGACAGAGATGGGTCATTGTTTCTCCTGTGAAGAGTCATTTGGAGATTCATGCTTCTCATAGTCATTCAGGGACCCAATAACTTTCTGTCCAATGACTTTTCCATCCCACAGTCTTCCCAAGATTCTCTAAATGCAGACTCAAACAAGAGAAGGTAAAGGATTGACCATGAGGATGGCAATCTAGAAACCATGAAGAAATTAATAAATGTAATCCAGTAGTATTCTCAGAAGGAAAATGAAAAGAATCTAAAGAACAACCAGCTAATCTCTGTCACAGCATTGTTTCCAGATTTTTTTCTCAACTGGAAGGATAGTTTATTGTTAGTCATACACAGAAAAATAGATAAAAATTATCCTGCATAAATTCCACGTTAAATAATAAGTTACCTTAAAAAAATAAAAATACAATTAACTGAAAAAAATAAGACAGAAATTCTAAACTATGTTGACACATCAAAGTACCAAATCAGTCTTTTTTTGTTAGGTCATGGCTTTGGTAGGATTTGTTATAAGGAGTTCTTTATATAAAGCAGTTTTATACAATACGTATTTCCCTAAATTCTATCTAAATAACCTTAAGAAAGTATTTCATTTCACTGCACTTACAAATTAGGTATATGCACTAAAGTATAACTGAAGGTACTATCCAAAGATAGCAAATCTCAGTTAACTAATTGTATTCGATCTTTCTCTGTTTCTACTATACTTTTTCTGTTTTGCATGTATACCTTTCAGTGTTTGTTGCTTTTTAAAAATTGTATCAGTAGGTACTTTGCAGGGCATAATGTTTATTTTCCTTGTGTGGCATTTGCACGTGTACATAACACATCTTAGTTTCTTTTTTAATTCCCTTCTCTGTTATATTTAGATCCCCAATACGTTCTATAATCAAAGATATATTTTTGCCTTTGTTGTTGGTCTACTCTGCCTGAAACTACCTCAAGAAAAACAATAAACAGAAACTTAAGAGAAAAACAAAACATGAGAAAGAAAATAAGATTGAATTCTGATCATTTTGTACAACAATGAACAGTAAAGCACAAAAGCATGGTGACATTGTTGTTTTTTACCTAAAGAAACAGCACTCAAATATGAGTCGAAATATTAAAACAGGAAAACATTTTTAAAAATTCTAAGTGAGAAAAAGGCATGTTGAATGACCCAAGAAACAGAGAAGTAAGAAAGAAATTTAAGATGAAAAATAAATATTATCAAATGTTAGGAGCACGGCTTTATAACACTGAAACTTTAAAAAGAACTATAGGTAAGAAAAACAGAAGCAGAATTGAAAGATCTGTTAAAACGCTGCACTAAATTTCCAGATGATTTAAAAAAGAACAGTAAGTGAAATGCAACTTAAAACAATATTAATATATTTTATTCACATTACATATTTATATTTCCAAACACATTTTAAATTAAAATATAGCTGTATACATGCAGATCATCATATAATGTTTATTGTATATTCAGTATATAGATATTCCTATTCAACAGCAAGGGCTATCTTTCCATTATCTGATATCCTCTTCAATCTCCTTTTCTAAGATATTGTAATTTTCACTGTACAGATCTTTTATATCCTTTGTTAGACTGATTCCTAAGTATTTCATTATTTTAGATGTTGTTGTGAAGGGTGCATTTTCCCTAATTTTTCTCTCTGTGAGTTTGTTGCTTGTGCACAGGAAATGCTATTGATTTTTGACTGTTGACTTTGTGTCCAGCTACAAAGTTGAATTTGGATATTAAATCTACAAGTTTTTTGGTGGAGTTTTGTGGGTCTTCTATGAATAGCATCATGTCATCTGCAAATAATGATAATTTAACTTCTTCCTTTCCTATCTTTATACTTGTTATTTGTTTTCTCTTGTTTAATTGCTCAGGCTAGTGTCTCCAGAACTATACTGAATAAGCGTGGTGATAATGGACATGTGGAAAATGACCATACTCCCAAAACTACTGTATAGATTTAATACAGTCTCAAACAAAATGCCATCAGCATACTTCAGAGATCTAGATAAAACATTCCTGAAATTCGTTTGGAACCAGAAGAGACTTAGAATAGCAAAATCAATTATAGGTAAACAAAGAGAAGATAGCGGACATCACAATCCCAGGCCTGGAATTATACTGCAAAGCTATTGTGATAAAATCAACATGGTATTGGCAAAAAAGCAGGTCTGAGGATCAATGGAACAGAACAGAAGATGCAGATGCAACCACAAACACATTCAGCCACCTCATCATTGGCAAAGGAGCCCAACATGTTCACTGGAGGAAAGACAGCCTCTTTAATAAGTAGTGCTGGAAAAACTGGCTTTTCACATGCCAAAGACTAAAACTAGACCCATCTATCTCCATGAACTATAGTAAAGTCAGAATGGATCAAAGATCTAAATACTAAGATAGAAACAATAAATTTACTAGAAAATAGGTAGAAATATTGAAGACATGGATGTAGGCAAAGACTTAATCAACAAAACCCACACTACAAGGGAAATATGTCAAAGAATCAAAAATGGGATCTCATCATTTTAAAAATTTTTTGCACAACAAAAGAAATCACCAACAGAGTGAAAAGACAACTCACAAAGAGAGAAATATTTCTAGCTAAATGTCTCTCAGATAAAGAAATAATATCTAGAACATATAAAGAATTGAAAAAAATCAGATAAAGAAATAATATCTAGAACATATAAAGAATTGAAAAAAATCAGACCACCCAATTCAAAGACCCAATCCAAAAATGGACATCTGAGATGAATGCACACTTCTCAGATGAAGAAAACCAAATGACAAATAAATATATGAAAAAATGTTTAGCATCTTTGGTCATTCAAGAGATGTAAATTAAAACAACACTGAGATTACATCTCACTCCAGAAATAATGAATATCATAAAAAAATCAACCAATAATAAATGCTAGCAGGGCTGTGTGGAAAAAGGAACCCTTCTGCACTGCTGATGGTAGTGTAGACTAGTGCAATCACTGTGGAAATCAGTGTGGATATTTCTTTAAAAACAAGGATTAGAGGTCCCATGCAGTCCAGCTATTCCCTTTCTGGGTATCTTCCCAGAAGAATTAAAAACACATAACACTGTGACATATGCGCATCCATGTATATAGCAGCACAATTTGTAACAGCTAACTCTTGGAAACAACCCAAGTGTCCATGAACCACAAAATGGATAAGAAAGATGTGGTACTTTTATATAATAGTGTACTACTCAGTTATAAAGAAGGATAAACTAGAGGCTTTTGTAGGTAAATAGATGCAACTTGAGACCATATTCATAAATGAAATAAATCAGACTTGCATGTGTAAGAAACTCACAGTTTCATATTGTCTCTCTAGTGTAAGAAACTCAAAGAGTTAATAATATCCAAAAAGTATAATAGTTATTGTGAATTGGGAAGGAACTGTTCAAAAGAAAAGACAAACTGTAATGGGGGAAAGGAAGGAAGGGAAAATGAAAAAGAATATATTTATGTACAAGATAATTAAGATAGTTACACATCCAGTTTCTTTTAGAAAATTGAAAAGAAAAGTTTTTGCTAGTGTAGTTTGGACAAGATATCTTGCCTGTATGTTGTACTCCGAATAACTACTATGAAGACAACAATACAGAAGGTATTAGTTATTGTAACTCTCCTACTAACCTGTTTTGAACCTCCATTTTACTGGTTTTTTTTGTCTTTAAAATAAATAATATATAGATATTATCAGTAGAAATGTTTTGCTGTAATTTTTGTTGAGAAAGAAATATTATGGGACAAGCCGGGCGTGGTGGCGCACGCCTTTAATCCCAGCACTCGGGAGGCTGAGGTAGGCGGAGCGTTGTGAGTTCGAGGCCCGCTTGGGCTACAAGGTGAGTGCAAGGCCGGCCTGAGCTACATAGTGCGACCCTGCCTCAAAAACCTGGGCCGGGAGTTTGGCTCAGTGCCTTAAGCGCCTGCCCGGGCAGGCGCGAGGTTGTGAGTTCAATCCCTGGTACCGCAAAAAAAAAAAAAAAAAAAAAAAAAAAGAAATATTATGGGACAAAAGAGACCTTTTCTTCATTTAGTTTCTATATATTTAATCTTTGAAGAATATGAGTCAAGATTTTGGGAAAAAATAACTATCAATAAAGAAGGTTGTTAAAGATGCATAAAGAATTTCTTCAACCAGAAATTATTTTAAAACCCAAAGAAAATAAAATATTTTCTAAAAATTTATGGATTCATAATTTGATATATTATTTCTATAACAAACATAAGTGAAGCCTATTTACAAACTTTCCAAAACATGAAAGATATATGACATAAAATGAAAATGCCAATTTTTTCCATCAAACATACTGCTCACTTTCCACACAACCATTGACAGACACTGACAAGTTCAATATGCAAGTTGAATATTTGATAATAAAAAATAATTTTCAAAAGACATACTGTCAAATAAATTACTCATGAAAACATCAAAAGGATTTTGAGAAAGATTCATGTGGTTTTATCATTTCAAGATGGAAAATCAGACAATTCAGTGTTAATTCGTACGAAGATATGTATCATTGGATCTTTTTTTTTTTAATTTTGCTATATGGAACTGAGACCTAAATGTATTACTTGAACTAAGACATTTGCTTCATTTGAAAATAATGTTCTCTTTTGTACTCTTACAGTTTTATATAAAGCATTAACTTTTACTATAAAATGGCATTCTACAATTTATGGTAGTCTCCATTTGTAGCATGCACCAATTGAATACAGATGACTTATATGCACCTCATGTAATTTAAAAAGGAAAAAGACATATATCTGTATATGCGTATATGTAAGATAACTAAAATGTCTATACTGCTGAATGTGTTAGTTATTGAGAAAGATCAGTGAATATTCATACAATTAGATCAATTTTACATGTCGATATCTGTTAATGTAAACAACTGCGTTGAAGGCAACGATACACAATATTGCAACCATTGTCAAGCTCCTATCATCTTGTTTTGTAAACCTATAATATTACTGTTGTGGATTTGCTGTTGTTGTTTGTTTGTCTCTTTTGCTTTTTGTCTTTCTTATATGGGTCTTTTTTCTCTTAAATCAAAAAAAGTATATAATGACAAAAAATAAATAAAAATAAATAAATAATAATTTAACAGAGTTAAAGGTATAAAGAGGAGGACACTATTTTTGCTGTAAACAACTTGGATTCTAGTAGAAGAAAGAAGGAGTTATAAACAACTAGTGAATAAAATTACATTATTTGCAAGGGACAAAAGCAGTATAGAATGGGGATGAGGAAGCAAGATTGTCACAGCAGGTGTGTAACATGAAGGGAAGGGCACTGAGGATGTATGCAAGAAGTTATGCAAGACAGTATTTGAAAGAAGTACCAGGATGACAATGGAAGAATAAAACAGAATCAAAATCTCAAAGTTGTGAAATCAACTGAATAGGTTTAGAAAACTTGAAAGAAATGTGGTAATAACAGAGCATAAATAAAAGTAAATGGTAAAAGAGGACCAAGAAGTTGACAGGGACAGAAGCATAGATGTGGTTTTACTAGCAAAGTGACCTGGTCTTCAACCTGTAAGACATAGATATGAAAGAATGGATTTAGAATTGGAATGAGGGTTAAAAATTGTAGAATCAAAGTTATAGATGGCTTTCAAAATCATCTACAGTTGTCTATAAAATGTGATCTGAAACACTGTGTGTGTGTGTGTGTGTGTGTGTGTGTGTAGTTCTTTTGGTACATAATTACATGTGGTTATTTCATTTATAAAGGAGGTCAATAAATTATTTAATAGGCACTTATTGTTTGTAGTATATTATCAAGGATAACAGAACTAAAAGCCTAAAATCATCCTTTCAAAGAGTTTTTTAATGTAGCAATATTGGAAGCAGATATGCACGAGAAAACATTTTAATAAACATGTGCTTCAAACAGTGCAGAAGCGGTTGGGAAGGGTAACCAGAGACTCTAAAGATCAACAAAATTTCACTGATGCAAAATTTTTAAGATGGACCACATAACATTGGTACTAAAGGCAGCAGTAAGATGAGATGGTTTAAAGTGCTAAGTGAAAGAAATCAGGAGCAAAAGAAACGGATTAGAGCCATTCTCTCTACTATACTAGAAAAGTTACATTTATTCTATATAAAGAATAGTCACTGGAAAAGTGAAATGATATGAGGTATCATGCTCAGACTTTGGAAAAGCTACAGAGAATTGGCCTGGAGAAGTGCCTTACTTTCATGCTCGTAGCTGAAATGCCCAACACCTACAAGTTAAAGTAGGAACAGAAAATTTTGGCTCAAAGGTACAGAACTTTCATTCCATGGTTGGCAGGATCAGAAGCAGATATGACATGCTGAAAGGGTCTGCTGTGGAGGAAAGTTGCTCATGTCGTAGTAGCCAGGAAGCAGAACAAGAAGGGAGAAGTTGGTGAGGGGGATTACTCTTCCAGCCTATGACCCCAGTGATCCAATTTGAACTGGTCTCCACCGCCAAATAACAAGTCAGCTGTAGCACCGTTATGTAATCATCTTCCAGAATTCCTACCTCTTAACACATGAGCTTTGCGGGAAACATTCTAAATCTAAACCATAATGAGAAGTTGAAAGCATTGACTCTAAAATCCTGCTCAGTCTATATTTTATTTGTAAAAATGGAACAATAACCCTCCATAGGTCATCAATGAACAATAAATTAAAATAAAATAAATGAAACCCATAGTACAGTTACCAGTTTTGCTAATGTATCAAGGAAATTATCATACTCAGGGAGACGAACATTTTATCATTACTCATTTCATTAAATTATTATGTAGCTATTTCATAAAATAGATTATAAAATCTACTAAGGGCATGGAATTTTCTTCCTGGATTTTAGTACTGTCATTCACTATAATTTATAATACAATTGTCTTAATGAAGGTACACTTTAATATTTTGATAAAGACTAAATATAAAATCTTTAAACCTGCAAGTTGCTTTTGACATTTTAATATAACATTTATGAAGAATAAGGTGCTGGTTTTCATTGTTATTAATCTTTTATAAAGCAGTTTACTTTTGTAAAGAGAATTAAATTAATAAATTCAGATTTACTTAGAAGTATAACAAAATTGTGTTTAAGCATCATTTGGTTCTTCTGACAGTTTTAAATTTTATTATTTTCCAACATGGTATACATTATTATCCATGAACATATAATCAGGCTCCAGTACAAATTTTTCTATGTTGAAATATTAAGCATTGTGTTTAACCCTGATCTGTAAGATATAGCCCTTCGGTGCATGTTATATACCTATACCTATGTCTACATCTACATTTATCTGTGTCTATATATCTATATTTGAATATGTATCTCAAAAATACAATTAACCCTCTTTTTAAAAATAAAATGGATCAAAGATCTAAATATTAAGACAGAAACACTAAACTTACTGGAGAAAATAGGTAGAAATCTTGAGGATATAGGCGTAGGCTGAGAGTCCAAGAACAAAATTCAAACTGCACCAGAAGTACTTCAAAGAATCAACAATTGGAATCTTGTCTTACTAAAAAGTTTTTGCACATTGAAAGAAATCACCAACAGAGTAAAAAGAAAACCCACAGATTGGGAAAAGATTATTGCCAAGTGTCCCTCAGACAAAGGAATTTTATCTAGAACACATTAAGAATTCAAAAAAATCAGGCCCCCTAATTTAAAGATCCAATCCAAAAATGGACATTTGAGATGAATACACACTTCTCAGATGACGAAATGCAAATGGCAAATAAATATATGAAAAAATGCTCAACATCATTGATCATTCAAGAAATGCAAATTAAAGCAACGGTGATATTTCATCTCACTCAAGAAAGAATGGCTAACATCAAGAAATTAACCAATAACAAATGCAGGTAGAACTGTTGGGAAAAAGGAACGCTTCTCCATTGTAGGGAGTGTAGACTTGTACTGTGGAAATCAGTATTAAGATTTCTCAGAAAGCTACAATTAGAGGTTCCATTCAACCCAGCTACTCCCCTTCTGGAAATTTTTCCAGAATAATTGAAAAAATCATACCACAGTGATGAATGTGTACTCATGTTTACAGCAGCACAATTTGTAATAGCCAAATCTTGGAAACAACCCAAATGCCCATCAACAGATGAATAGATAGAAAGATGTGGGTTTTTTATACAATGAAATACTATGCAGTCATAAAGAATGATAAAGTCAAGGCTTTTATAGATAAATGGATGCAACTAGAAACCATACTCATAAGTAAAACAGATCAAACTTGCATGTGTAAACACCATGTTGTCTCACAAGTGTAAAAAATTGAAAGAATGAATAATATCCAAAAGTTACAATAGATATGGTAAAAGGGAAAGAAACTGCTGAAAGGGAAACTATGTCGTTTGATCAATCTTGCATGACTGTATCTGGTAGCCTGAGAAATTACTTTTAGGATAACAATGTACAACAGAGCAACTACTGTTAAATTTCTATCATCTTGTTTTGAAATCCTAAATCACCATTGCTTTTTGTTGTTGTTGTCATCGTTTTTCTTTTGTTATTGTTTTATTATTATTATTATTATTTTTTTTTTTTTTTGCAGCACCAGGGATCGAACTCACAGACTCGCACCTGCCAGACAGGCACTTAAGCTGCTGAGCCAAACTCCCAGCCCTTTGTTATTGTTTTTTAACTGTCTATTTGCTTCTTGATTTTTCTGTTTTTTTCTCTTTAAAATAGAAAAATAAAAATATTCCATTGTCTGTTATAGAGCAAAAGCACACCAAACACCATTATTTTCAGAAACAGAAAATGCCTCCTCTAGAATCTGGATAGAAAATAGAAGATAAATTTTCAATAGTTTATGCACATAATCAGGAGTTTCTTTAAAGTTTGTATTTTCCTGCAGTAATATTCTATTATCATTTCTGGCTCTATCTCTTCTCATAAACCATTTACCATCCTTGTTTAAAACTCATGATTGCTATGTTAGGACCAGGGGCCTCCACTTTACTGCATTCTACAAGGTTGCACAATGATTTCAACTTGGCATAAATTTGTCCTATTTTGCGATCCGTCTTCATATAAATAATAAAAAATAATATACCAGAACCATGCATTAGAAAGTAGAGAACTGAGTAATACACATATGCTTTTGGCTGCAAAACCAAAGCAGAATGCCACACTTTATGAGATCTTCAACCTTTGCCTGGACTAGCTATTCTCCACTGACATAGTCCAGATGTGACAGATGCATGAATCCCACTGAGCTGATCTTTATCCTGGAGGAAATCCCAGAAGGTTCTGGCCAGAACAAGGTGAAAGAAAGCACTTAGAGTTACATCATGTACAACTCGAAGTCCAGAAGCAGTAATGAATTGCTTGCTTTGTTTATTTATATTTTATATTTATATGGCAACACCCTTTGTGAAATGCCATGGGGCATATGTATTATGAAAAATAAATGAAATTTGATGAACTCAAGTCATTTTTAATTAACATATGAATTACAAAATACTCCACCGAACAGATGTCCCTTGCTTTGTGCCCAGAACGTCAATGAACTAAAGTTCTGTCAGGTCAAGAAAAATAAAGTTGTACAATAGACTAGAGTCACTGAAGCTCTTAATAGAATTTTGGCTGGTTTTACTCTTTGTGACTGTATGTAAAACATCCAACTCAAGTGCTGTATAGAGGTTTATAGATATATTTGAACTCTGACACTGACAATTATACCTTAATTACATTATTGTAAAAAATATGTCTTAATGCCACTGAATAAGTGTAAGTGGAATGGATAAGCAGCACCCAAATTCTCCTACACACATACCCACAAATTATTTTTCACATGAGTAATTTTTTGAAACTCAGAATATATATCTTCCTACTTAAGAACCTCAATGGAATCACGGTGATATTAGTAAGAGAATCAACTGCATCTGTATTTTTCAAAACTGAAGTATTGAAAAATGTCACATCAAATTATATCCCTGTTTTCACTCCCACAAATTCTATCCTATTTCCTTTCTTTTGAGCATATGTTTTCCCTACCAATTTAGTGCTTCTTTTAGGGCTCTAAGTATGATCTCACTACTTCTTACCACTACCGTCTAGCAACAATCTTAAAAGCTTACAAAGCATGCTGTCCTCTTCAAGTAGAATCATTCCAGGCTAGTATAGAATTTCTACCCACAAAAGTAGCTGTTCCTTTCTCTTGTCCTTTTGTTTTGAGTATAGCTGTATTATAGCCCTACTTCAGAGGTTTAAATAAATTTCAAGGTTGATTGGATTGATGCTAAGAAGTCTGTGAGTAGTGTATCCAATTCACTGATTCAGGTAAGGAAAAAGATTTGTTGTCTTCTTGATACAATATCTTTTGAGTGTAGTATGGAAATCACTGTCAAGATTCCTCAAAAAACTAAAACTAAAAATTCTGTTTGACCCAGCCAACCCCCATCTAAATATCTTCCCAAACATTTAAAGTCATTATATTAAAGGAATACATGCATACACATGTTTTAGAGGCACAATCTGTAATAACTTCAAGAGATGAATGAATAAAGAAATGTGACTTTTATACATAATGCAGTACTACTTCACCATAAAGGAAGACAAACGAGACATTAGTAGGCAAATGGATGCAATGTTGTGTTAGGTGAAGTAAATCAGATGTGTGGTTTAAATATTGGATGTTTTCTCTTACCAGCGAGAGAAAGAGAGAGAGAGAGAGACAGACAGACAGACAGAGAGAGAGAGAGAGAGAGAGACAGAGACAGAGACAGAGAGAGACAGAGAGAGACAGAGACAGAATGAGAATGGATAGATAGGAAAACAGGGAGAAGTCCAATAATTCTCCAAGTGATTGTGTTTCAAAAATGTTTTAATAGATATGTTAATTTTCTTCATTCACAGTACTAGTTTCTCTTAGTTCCTTGAAGAGAATGCTTACTATTCTTACCTATTTGTTTCTTCTTTGTAAGAATTTTTTTTACTTTGAGTAACATTTTTGCCACTTTTCTAAGACTTCGATATGCAGTGTATTAACTACACTGTATAATTATACTTTAATTTTTTGTTATAAAAATTTGTTCTATTTTTTATAGAAGTAAACAGAGTGATTTTCTATGTTGTCTTAATACCTCCTTGTATTACCTTATGCCAACCTTGAAAATGAAGAAAAAAATTAAGGAATAAAAGAAACAAATCTGTTAGTGTCTTCAGATTGTATGATTGTTGTCATCAAAATAGATGCAACTATGAGGTGGTATTTTACATTACATATATTTAATTTTAAATCAATTTTATAGTTAGTTCATGTTATATATCATGAGATCTGTAGTGGTACACAGCTGTTATCAGTTTGTATGAAATAAATAGAGTATACACTTAAGAACAGTCCAGTTTTACTCTATGTATATTATGCTGCTATAAAAATGTGTACAAGAAAATTTTAAAGATGAGCTTTACAAACAATAGTCGTACCACATGATACTTTCCAGGATTACTGCAGTTGCTTATTTAATGTGTAGCGTTGTTTTGATAAGGTCAATTTAACAAATTCTACCACCTCATTTTTTTTCTCAAATGCTTTTCTTTTTGTCTTTCTTATTCTTTTTTCTGTCCATATATGTGTATATCTATACATATATAAATATATATAATAAATGAGTCATTATGTAATTCAGTAATGAATCAAATAGTTTTTAATGAAAGATATAAAAATAGCTAAAGATGTATCACCATGTAAAACCATATAAAAACTCAGAATAAATGATAGAAATCTGCAGACTTTTGTTAAAGTTTCTAAATGTAGAGTATAATCTTCTGAGGTACGAAGAAAATAACAACTGTAATATGAAATTCTTCTCTTAGGAAGGGAATTTTATCTTTCCTTAGAATTAAAATCTTTGGTCTTGAAAATAAATGCATGGCCATTAGAAAGTCACCATATAATGCAGAAATGATAAACATTGAATTACAATAGTATAGCTAAAAATAGAACTTTTCATATATCAGTTTGTCAACTTATGTCTGTAGAATGACAAATAGTTTCTACGGTGACTTTAATTTCCTACTATATAGAGTTAAAAAAATCACTGTGGACATTTTTGGATCTTTAGTTCTCTGGAGTTTGTCACTACATTTAACTGGTATAACTTTAGTAAATCCCTCTTTTATAATGTTAAATGCAGATTGAATCATTTGTACATGATTTATTTAAGAATATAATTGGAAAAGTAATTACGCAATCCAATAACAGATTAGTTATACAATCAAATAACAAATTAATTGCCAAATTTGTATTTATCAACTGTATGGATTTCATCACTAAAAGCATAATGAACATTACCCACTTACATAAACAATAATGAAAGCTTAATCACAAATTCAAGATCATGAGCTTCTTATTTCAAAAATTAACTCCTGTTAAAATAATAATGAATCTCAAACTTCTTTATTGTTTTTGAATTATTTATACAAAATACAGTTGCTCCAATAAGTGAAATGTGTTTAGAAAATTTGAAAACTTGTTTTCACAAGAATAAATCATAGTCAAGTTCTACAAATTTTCCTTATATTATTTTTTTCTCATGGAAAACTGTGCTTAACAAGATAGATAACTATACTACCAATCTGTTAGTTCATCAAAAAGAACAGTTTGTGTTTTCATTTAGATTGTTTGATCACTTTTTATGTCTAAATCTTGCAATCTGAACAACTACTTTCAAATAACAATATTCAGTGTATTAACTAGTATCAATTTTCTATTTCTTTTGAAATTCTGCATCATTTTTATCCTAGCACTTATCAACAATTATGCATGAAAAGAATATTAAATTAAATGTTTTTTAAGAGGTCACAATATTTTCTAAAAATAGAACCAGAGAAATCTTCATATTGTAATATAAAACTTGCTTTTTCCATGTGAAATATTATTTTCATGATTGATTTTATAGAAACATAAACCAGGGAGGCACACAGATCTTTTGAAAATTACTCTACGTCTCTAGATGCTATCCATATTTCTCTTGGAGGTCATTTCAGTGTAAACTAAAGGTTAAAAAGCATTTATCATCCATTTTGGATGATCCCTTATAATCATAGTGTTTATAACCTGCAGTGTAATAGAATAATTTTACTCTGTTAAGTGATTAAATTAAATAGTAACCTATTGGGTCTATTCAAAAGCTATCTGAGAGCAAAGACATGTTTTATTTATACAAGTAAAATATCTTTTGAATCACACTAAGATTTATAATCATAACTTCTGCCCATCCTTCTTTATCATCTGTTATTAATTCATTAAGCAATTGCATAAAACAAAACTTCCTAAAATTCTTTGATAATAATCTTGGTTATATTTCTTATTGCTTTACGTTTTCATTTGAATCATGAATAAAATAATGCACTAGCAATCAAAACAGACCATCCAAAATGTATCAGTCTTATCACATTGATTAAAGTTAAAGTGATTTAGATTAGACGGTTGGCATCAGGCGACAGTGAAGCAAAATTCAGTTAGTTTGCATTTTCTGTTAAAAGACATATCTTTAAAAAATTCTTTCCATAAAATTACATACAACATTACAAAAACAAAATAAATTGAGACAGTGAAAATAATGGGATGGAAAGAAAATGAGAATGGGTAAAGGAGATGATGTCAAAAGTATGATGAATACACAGAAAATATGCCAAATTTCCTCATACATCTGCTAGAGACAAGTCACACATTTAGCTCAAAGCTTTCTAGGAGTCAACACAAAGAAGGATCAATGATTCATTTAATGATTCACAGTATCCTTGAAATGAAAACCAAGTCGGCATTCAAGAGACGACCTATTCTTGGCACTGTAACCAGAAAAACATGCCTCGTGTGTCTTAATAAAAAGAATATTAGAAATCATATCCACACCTATAACCTCACAACACTGACAGGAGAGGTCTGACATTTCTAGTAATAACACTCTCATATTAGACTGTGCTATCAGACAGAACACAGTTCCTGAAAGCCAAAGCAATCTAATTTGGATGGACACAACTATCAGATAACATGATTTAGCCCAGTTGTAGACTATAGATCAGTGAATTTTATATTTTAAGTTGAATTCAAGGGCTGTCCTTTGTGCCTGCTTGTGTTTTTATGTCTGCATATGAGCGCACACATACAAGGAGAAGCAATGCAACAGTCAAAAATATAATCATGTTATTTGGGGGCCTTGGTTTTATGTACTATACATAGCATGCAAGATTTAAAGTTTTGGTTTTGCTTATAAGGGAATATCTGCAAAAGTTTTAGGTCTGAGAAAAGATCTAGATAAAATATTTTTTAAGGAAAAATTCACTGTTCTTAATTAACAGTAAGTGAAAGATTTTTCTGGGTTATCTTTCTTGATAGTTTTTGTAATAATGCTATTTTATTTATTGATGTCCTATACGTATTCTTTTACAATTATTTTAAAAGGTAGTGGAACTAAAATAAAGCATCATTGTCTTTTGAATGTAAGGTGCCCGGTAAGGATAATGCACATTATACTTCAACAGAAAACCTGAATTATGCTCAACATTTTAACTAGTTTCACTTTTTTAATTTCAGGAATACACAAAAGACTATTTTTAAAAAAATAGCTTGAGAATAATGCCAGAAAGAAAAATATCCCCAATTTTGAAGCAAATTTGCATAAAATCTCTTAGGAAACCTTAAAAAAATCAGTGTCTTGCATCCATCCCTTTCAAACATTCTGAATTGGAAACTGGAAAGAGTAACAGGCGAATAAACATAATTTAGGTCATCCTACTAAGTGTTCTATGTTGACACACACGTTGTTGTAAATAGATTAAATAGGCAAATTTGGGGGGGGAATATGGTTTTTTTTAGACATATAAGAAGTTGGAAAAGATTCATTCACTACATACATTGTAAGAAGAAAAATATTTTACTTCCAGTTTCTCCCATTTTGCTGTGTTGTCTCCTTATTCTTTGAATGTCAACCACTCAGTGTGTGAGGAACACCAAGAATATAGATTTAGTACAGAATATGTTCTCTTAGCTGTGTGTGATCTTTTTCATGACTCCTGTGCTACTGATTACTATCATGTATCACTTGAAAAAGTATATTATATATGTAACACAGAATATTTGCATCGGAAAAATGGGACACATTGGATATAGACTTATAAATGGAATTTTCCAGAAAGTATTTAATTACTCTTTATTTTATGACATATTTATTTATGTGGATTTTCAGAAATTTTCAGAATACACTGCTGAGAATTGTCGACACGTGAACCTAAGAGCTGAGAATGGCTCAAATAAACAGGAACTTTTTAATTTTCCTCTGCCTTTTTGTTTGCACCTTTAAACTGAGTGAAAGTTTTGACATTCATCTTTAAAAAATAAACCTGATTATTCCATTTTATTGCAAATCTGATTTTGCTCGAGTAATCAGATAATGATTTCTCAACAGCGATAAATAGTTTTAGCTATACTTATCCATTTTAAAAATACCTGAGTTTGTCTTTCTTAGTACATTTCATTAAAGACAACATGCTATCTTAAAGTTAAAATTTGTTATACTATAACAATGTGAAATTTAACTCGCAGTGTTTAAAAATATATTTCTTTATTCTCTGCTGTTTTATTACAGGCAGCTGAGTTAGATAGAAATATTATAGGCAGTTAGACAGGAATGGGCCCTAGAAAGAGCCAGTGCAAAAGATGAGATACCTTGCAACTGTGCAGGAGACAGACACCTCCACTGTGGACCAGACCTCAAGACAAAAGATAAATCAAATGTACCTACATAATTTCTAAGGATAAGCACTAGGAGCTGATGTTCTAACTAGGTCTCTATCACCCTTGAGGAAGCCAGGAGTCACCATCCCGACCCTCTACTGGGAGATTCACTGCACTTTAAGCATGCCTGCTTGCTACTTGACTGGCTTCCCCATTTGTCCCCGATTTAATCAATTTTACCTGAGCAATTATACTCGTGATCTTACTGGTTGGTCATAGTTCTGTCCCATCTCATGCCCATCTTGAGAGTTCCCAGTTTTCCCCAAGTTGTACCTACCTCACCTTGTGGATTTGCTCTATAAAATCCCTAGAAAATGTGGACTCCTTGGCAGCACACTCAGGACCCCTCTGTTTCTCTCTCAGACAGAAGTTTTCTTTCTCTCAATGAATATATTCTGCTCTTAACCTCCATTGTTCCCAAAATTCATTCTTTGATTTTAGAGAGCACGAACTCATACTGGACATCTAGTAGTTTGGAAATTTCATTCCCCTATATCAATTTTACTTTCTTTTCAAATTAATGAGTCATGCTTAATTCAAAATCTCTTCTCTGAACATGATTTTATATAGAGAAAAATCTAAATACTCTTCCAAAATACTATTAGCAATCATAAATAAATTGAGTAAAGTTGCAAGATAAAAATTCAACATACAAAAATCGACAGTTATTATACACCAAAACAAATTTTTTGAGAAAGAAATCGAAAGACCAATTCCATTCACAACATTAAAAAAAATACCTAAGAATAAATTTATTGAATAAAGACAATGATCTTTACAATGAAAATTGCAAAGCAATAGTAAAATACAATTAAAGAATACAGTGGTTAATCTTCACTGTGAATTTGATTGTCTTGAGAGACCCTTAAGGGTGTGTCTGAATGCATCAAGAGGGTGTGATTTGGGAGGCCATATCTGATCCTCTTAGGCTCCTCCCTTGTTCTCTGTTTACTGGGTACCATGAATAGAGTGACTTTCTTTCACCATTTACTTCTACGTTGGCACTAGCCAACAATGAGTTGAAACCTCTTAAAGCATAATCCAAAATAAACTTCTGCCCCTCCTTTAATTTAACTTTATCATGCAACAAAATTTTAATATAGAAAGGATACAAAAATGGAAATATTCCCCATGCAATGGTCTGTAAGAACTGATATTGGTAAATTGTTCATATATTCCAAAGTAATTTGAAGACTAAATGCAATGCTATCAAAATACCAGTGGCATTCTTCACAGCAAACATTTAAATCTTAAAGCATCAAAATATCTAACATCTTAAGATCTTACAAAGGACTAATAAGCAAAATAGCAATGTACTAATGTAAAAATAGACATACAGACTAATGGAATTGAATAATGAACCCAGATATAAATTTTCGCGTACTAAACTGCTCTTCAACTTAAGTGC
The DNA here is from genome assembly GCA_004363535.1 of Dasyprocta punctata. Lineage (NCBI taxonomy): Eukaryota > Metazoa > Chordata > Mammalia > Rodentia > Dasyproctidae > Dasyprocta > Dasyprocta punctata. The sequence continues at coordinate 12,407 of RJWM01018277.1, read as the reverse complement.
AAAAAATATATGTTGGACTAAGATTAATCTATTCAATAGATCTTGCTTGGAAAACTGGATATCCATATACAGAAGAAGAAAATTTTAACCCTATCACTCTTTATGTAAGAAAATCAGTTCAAAATGGATCAAACACCTGAAAGGAACATTTGAAACTTCAAAACTACTAGAAGAAAACACAGGGGAAATACTACAAAATGCTGCTATTTAAAACAAATTTTTGGCCAAGATTCAAAAAAGTATAAACAACAAAAATATAGAAAAATAAGATTAAACCTAACTCTAAGAAGTTTCTGTACAGTAAAAGAAACAATCGCCAAAGTGAAGACATAGCCTACAGAATGTAAGAAAGTAAGTTCAAACTACTGTTCAGTAATACCTCAGTTAGCAATTCAGTTTGCAAACAGAAACATTATGCAGAATTTTGCCACCCTTTAAGAACTCCACACTGATTAAACATGATTTCCAGCACAAGCAAGAACGCAGTCATCTTCCTCAGAATCAGTGTGTGAATTAGGGTCATGAACTGAGATACCATAATGGATTATGAAGTTATAAGAACCAAAAAACTCAATAGAAAAAAACCTAACAAATAATCCAATTAAAATAGACAAGTGATCTGAATAGAAATTTCTTTAAAACATTATACAAATGACCAATAAGTATACAAATGTATTCACTATCACTGAACATAAAGGAAATGAAAATCATCACATTAAGATATCATTGCACTCAAGTCAGTATAAAGACAAAAGATGAGAATGAAGATTTAAAGAAAAAGAAACCTTTAGACACTGCTGGTGGTAATGTAAATTAGTACTTTACAGCAATTATGAAAAACAGTATAGAGATTCTTCATAAACCTAAAAATAGAACAACCTCATGATCTAGTGCTACTGCTACTGAATATACATTCAAAGGAAGTGAAATCATCATATCAAAGCAACAACTGCACTACCATGTTTACTGCAGCAGTATTTATAATAACCATGATATCAAGATATTGATGAACAGATATAAAATCATTTGAGGAAAAAGAGGTATGTATTCAGAATGGAATATTATAAAGGCATCCAAAAGGATGAAATCTTGACAATGCATCAACATGTATGGACCTAGAAGACATTATGTTAAATGACATGTATCAGCCCCAGAAAGAAAAATTATTTCATGTTTCCATATGCAGAAACTAAAAACAATGACTTTTAGAAGTAGAATGATGGTCTTTGAAGATCATGATGAGTAGGGAAAGCAGATGGAATACAGAGAATATGGGTAGCATTCTAGTGTTCTACAACACAGTTGAATGACTACAGTTCACAAAAGTTTATTATGTATTTTGGAAGGAATGGCAAGAAAGGAGTTGGAAAATCTCCCAAAACAAACAAAGATAAATATTTAATGATGTAAATGCTAATTATTCTGGGTTGATTATCACACACTATATAAATACCCTATCTCATAATACGTATAATATTTCTTTATCTAAATATTTTGGCACATTTTATCAATAACTATTCATTTATCTACAATATGCCCATTACTCTCCATCAGTCTCAATATTTACTAAATAATGGTTGTATTAAATAGTGTCATTGAAGTCTAACCTTTCCTACAAAGATAAAGAGTCTCCATGTCATGAGCATGGCAACATCTTACATTATCCATATTTAAAAGATGTTATAAGCTGATTATCTTATATAGAAGACATGTAAAAGAACAGAAGACATGATTTAAGTGTTTCAGGCATTAGTAAGTCAATAGACAGCTTTCAAAAATTCATAAGGAATGATACTGTAAGCCATTTCCCAAAAAATAAACTGTGAATTAAGTATGTCCCTTAGAAAATCAAAACAAAATGATTATCCTGAAGAATATATGAAAATGAAATTAGCCTAGGCAAAACTTTTTCAGGGAATATATTTAGAACAGCTGTTGGGCAGAGTACATTAGCTTGTGGTATACCTTTTCATTTGATGAGCACGAGTTGAACAAATGGGGGTAAAATTAGGTTTTTAAAGACCTCACAGAGCCACTAATGCCTTGAAGTCATAAAGATATGATAATGTGGAGAAGCTGGTCAATGTATAGCCAGTTTTTTACTACTTCAGCTTCACTTGCTGATATTATTCAAGGGATTTGCCCTGACAGAAGAGCAATACTGGGAAACAGAGAAACTGAACTTTTGATGTCTCTTGGGTCTACAAATACAAAATGTGTGGCTTCAAGCATTGTTAAATACATAGTCAATTGTACCTTCAAGGGTTATGTGCAGGGTAACAGTCTAAGAAGCTAAAACTTACTGTAAAAAAAATAGCTGAATTTCCAGTGCTCTTCACTAAAGAGGTAAAATTAGAGTTCTCAGAGTAAAGATATTTCTCAATTTCAGAGATGGGGAAGCAGCAAACTGAGTTCTACCACATTTGTGATGCAGTCTTAATTTTTCCCAACAGGTTAAAGTGATGAACTTTGACCCATATCCCATCTGGCCATAGAATACATGAAGTTGCAAAAGGCAGAATACTACCTGAACTCTGCATAATTGTAAATTAAGAACTCAGTAGACAGATTAAGTGCAGATTAAAACCCACAGAGGATAGCACTAATAATATGGAAAGACGAGCAATTAAAATCTGTATACTGAAGTGGACATAAAAAGAATAATAAAAACATAAAATGTGAAAATGAAAGGTCATATAGAGTGAGTATTTAATATATGTGTTTGTAAACGGAGCCCCAAAAAGACAGAGCAGAGAAGAAACATTATTTGAAAATATAAAATAACACAGACTGGAATAGAAAAATTATTCAAAAAAATTATGGCTGAAACTTTTCCAGACCAATGAAATCTGTAAACTCATAGATTAAAATAACTATAAAACTTAATAAAATAAATAGAACTAAAACAAAGCCATATGTAGGAACACCAAAGTAAAACTACTGAACAAAATGAAAGTCACAGTAGACTATTTTATAGTTATTAATAAATCAGTTTGATTCTAAAATTTAAATATAAGTTTGAAGGAACAGAGTAGTGATAAGGCAATTGTGAATAAGAGGAACAAATTAGTAGGATTCACTCGACCTAAAATAATTACAAAAAGCCTTAAAAATTAAGACATTATTGCATTGATGTTAAAGAGGACAAATGCAGCTATTTCATAAAAATAGAGAATTGCATAGGGTAATACAGGTGTAGTTGCTTCATTTATGACAATGGGGGTAAGGCAATTCAGTGGGCAGAGAAGGGATTTTTCATTTACAATGGAATAAGAAAACTGCATACTTATTTTCTGTTAATGACCTTAAATTCATGACATACATGACAGTCTATTGTGATTGTTGAGTTACTGTTAAGGAAAAGTTTTTGGGAGTAACCAGTTTTAGTTGGTGAGGGGAAGTGAGGTCCGATTTGTAAAAATGACTCATGGCACTTTTGAGTTAGTATTTACAATCCCAGTCTAAATTTTGACTTTCTTTAAACATCCAGTTATTGTATATGCAAAACTAAACTATGTCAGAAACACATCATTTTTATAAACTACTCAGAAGAATTCCATGTGTATAGAATAATCTGATCAGCCTGATCACACAAGTGCACACAAGTTCTGAGCGCATGTCATTCATATGTATGACCATTCATTTATATGATCTGCTTATTTAATTTTGACTGCCAGAATATTGCTAACAAAACAATGCCAGTTTGTGTGAAGTGCCAAAATAGATGTCTCTGAAGCAGAAAAATTCAAAGCAGCTTGAGAACTGTCACAAAATAACTTAGTGACAAATACTGAATTAAAAATGAACACTTACATGATCATTAACACATTGCTAGAACAAAGTATGCTTCCTTTTAGTTTTTCTATGTGTAAAACACAGATACAGATGCATTAATATATAGCATCTGTTCTCGCCTCCAATAAATTAAAAAATGGAGTTGGCACTTTCTGCCATTTGGCATAAAACAACAAATTTATTCACATAAAAATCATTGGAGAAAAACTGACAATTTAAAGGAAAAACAGAAATTACTTTTTACCTGACACTTTACACTACTTAAGAGTTTAATTAGAAATGACTGTTTTCATCTAAATCTCTCCCTCTGGGCACAGGTTGCATTCTAGGATTTTCTTCTTGCTGCAATTTGCCTTTTCTGGGGTCTCTAATGTCCACTTCCCTGAAACATACACGTCACATTCTTCATAATGTCTGGACTCCTGGGAAGTATATTCCAGATTTCTTTTTAGTTTCAGCAAATTAGCCAGCCCTTTCAATGATTTCTTATCCCAACAATGTTAGTTATTAACAGTATTTACTCACTCGTTCATATATTTCCTACAGAAAAACAGACATCCCTTTCTCCATTACAAACAAAAACTGTTTTGCTGGGCATGGTGGTGCAAGCCTATAATTCCAGCACTCTAGGATGCTGAGGCAAAACGATTGTAAATTCAAGCCTACTTTTGGCATTTTAGTGACTTAGCTAGAATCTGTTACAAAACAAAACAAAACAAGAAAGAAAGAAAAGTGCCAGGCGTGGCTCAGCATGAAGGCTCTGGGTTCAACCCTGGGAACCAAAGGAAAAAAAAAATTAAGGAGAATGCAACACCCACCTGTCATAGCCAGGACTCTGCTGACACTTGATTTAAACACCTCTTTTTAATATGAGATCGAAGGGATTGTTCTCTAAGCCTTCTTCTGACTTGGTGTTTACTATCCCAGTCTAAAGGTTTAGCTCTAAAATACGTAACTTCCCTCAAGTCCAAACTTGTTCCTCTCTGTTCAGTAAGGCAAAGTTTCACGTGTGTCAGCAGAAGTCAATAAAAAGGATTTAACTTCACGGACTGTGAAATTATTATATGTACTACCAGTAGCATTAAACCTTGCAAAGACTCATCTCATAATATTCCCCATCTGTGAGGTAATATTTCAAGTACCACTATGGCTTGTGAATTGTCAGCCATGGTGAGGAAGCCCTTTTATCTCCCTTTCATGATTTTGACAATGCAAAGTACAGCTGAAAACTGCATTTTAACCCCCAAATCCCAGATGTGTTTTCAAAATGTAACCAAGGTATTACAGGAAGGGGAGTGGAGGATTCAACCTGTGGTCAAATTTAACCATAAGGAAACACAGCATCAGAGGGAGTTGGGACTTCACTAAGGATTCTGTTGGAAACAGAGGGGAATGCTAACATTTAATACTTCATGCAAACAAGCTACTTTTGAAAGATTCCCCTTTAGGTACTGCTTTTCCTCAAAGACCATGCTCAATTGAACTGTCCATCTATTTCTTTCTCTCCGACTTCTCTACTATTTCCTTATACCGCACTTCACAGTACCACCTTTTACAAACACCAACTCCACACATGCTGCTGGAGGGCTATTCAGGCCATTTGGATTTTGCCTCTTCATGAAGAGCAATGTCATTAAGATACTTGGGCTTCTATAGCCCAAGTCCCTCTGTAGTGCTATTGAGTTGAATGTTCTCTTTACTTATTATATCATGACTTGATCAAAGTTTTAATCACATTCCTATTAGAAGTTATTTAAAAATCTAGTATGGATTAAAGCATAGTGGTTCTTTATGAATTCTGCAAACATATAAATTTTATAGAGATTCACAAAAGGGATATTTCTTGCAGCTATCATTTTATTTATATAAAATAGACATGTTAAAACTAAAAGTAATGAACCACAGATTTTGAAATATTTGTTGAAATGCTTATGGTCCTCTTAAAATGTAAAAATCTTTTAAGTAAAGGTTCTTACAGCTATTCTTTTGCTGAGACTGGCTGTGAAAGTATTTGTAGTCTAATATTCATATTACCATACACATTACCATAACTAAAATTAGAACACCCATGTAAATGGATGACTTTTATTATGTTTTATAAACCTCATTTTCCATTTCCTAGAGAATATATAATATTACATTAGTCACTTTAGTAGGAAGACTACTAGAAACTAAATCTCAATAAAAGCATGCTTGCATTTAATTACTTTAATCAGTGAAATTATTATAATTTGAACATTTTGCTTACATCTGTCAGATGGCCAAAAGTTGGTTTCGCTGTCTGAAGCATAAGTTTCTGGGTCACTTCATCTAATTCTAGAGAAAAAAAAGAAAAAAATTAGTATATAATTACCTTTTTTTTTCTTTTGGTGCCGGGGATTGAACTCACAACCTTGTGCTTACCAGGCAAGCACTTGGGGCCCAGAGCTAAATTCCACGCCCATAATTAACAATTTTTAGAAGTAAACAAAAACTAGAAAAGCTACTAAACTTATGTTTATAAGTATATAAAAATAATGGTCAAATTGAATTCCCCCAATAAAAAATTCATTAGAACTTCTTCCAAAAATTTCATTTACATACAATAAGAATATCCCAGAGAATTTAACATAGTTGATTCAGCCTAGTTGCACAATATCCAGGTTCATAATCAGAAACTGGAAATTATTTAGTACTTAACCTATGGCAGACCTTATTGCTTGAATCCTATTACAGGACCCCACAGTCATGTCCTTATCCTTTGGGTGATCCCTTGTTATGACAGAACCTTACAATACTAGAATTGCTTTTTTAAGGATCTCTTGCTATTAAATACCTTGTATATGACTACAATCAATAGTAGGCATGTAATTTATCATTCAACCGTGCACCCTTGAGGATAAAAAGGAAATACTCAGAATTCTGACTGGGCAACAGAGGTACGCCAGGTTAACCTATACAAACCTAAACAAGGAGATTTAAAAGGAAGTGTTCTGAAGGTCTTATGGAAAGTATAGTGTCTAGGACACAAAGCCACCTAACTGGGTCTACTGCTCTCTGATTTAGACATAAAGCATCTGGAATGCATGAGCGAGTAAGATGCGGAGGACGACAGCCAATACATGGAAGATAGCTGAGTAAAAACAGAGAAAAAAGGCAGACTCTTCACTTACATGATTTAACACTGTGCTATAGTTACATAACATCATAAATAACTTTATTTTTTAATTAAATCTTTTCCACTTGCACAAAAACATTCTAAATAATATGCCATAAAATTAAACTGTGCTGTTTTAGGCAAAAGTCATTCAAACATTAGTGAAGCCATTTTTATTACTTTTTCTTTCTTAGTCTTAAATGATATTCACACTTTCTTTTTTCTTCAATATTCATATGTGATCAATCCACTAATATTTTACTGTAAAAACATCAGTTTAATGTAAAAATATGTATTACACTAATATAATATAAATAAACGTATTAACCAATCTTTAGTCTCCTTAACATCAATGCTTGTAAAAAATCAGCAACTTAATATTTTGAAAACTAGTATTTGTTGTTTGACATAACAGAATTTAAAATAGTGCAAAGCAAAAATATTTTACAGTTGAAACTTTTTTGATTATAATGACTAGAATATATTAATGACAGCTAAAGTAAGAAAGATGTGTGTCTAAATAGGACATAAAAACAACACAGAAGACTCTCTGAGAGTCTGATGAAAAGTGAGTGAGACCAGATGTATTGGGAACCAAGGGTGAAACCACTGTACGTCAGGAATCACTTGTGATGCTCTGATTTTTGCTTCTGTGTAGCATAATCTGTTCACCTCCTCTCTCCCTCTTCTCCCCTTCAATGTATCACCTAATAAAGGGATCCTAATTCAAGTTTACACAATGTTGTAATTCAAGAAATACCACTTGACTCTTGTATTTATTAAGGAACAATGCTTGATTTGTCATTGCCTGTAAAACTACTTGTATTAGATTAAGGATATAAATCTGATCCAATCAGATCAATTTAAAGAGCTCTCTTTTTTTGAAGTCTGTGAACGGAACACAAAAATGACACTGTCTAGTACAAGAAAGAAGTAAAAGAATTCAAGGTTTTTCGAGCATACTCACTCTAGACAAAAACCTCACTCTAGACACAAATTATGTTATGTCACACAGTCCTCACAAATTTTGTATGAATTAAACAATCTTGTCTCAATTTTGACATTTCAGAAAACCTTAGCAATTAACACTGCCAAGGTTTTAAGCAAAGTTTGGTCTGTTACACAAAAAGGTAAAAATCTATAATTACATCATTCTAAGCTATAAATATGTTTATGTTACTGTATTTAGGGTGATTGTTATTTAACAATAAGGTATAGTGAGAATTTTAAAAATTTTGCTAGCTTTGATAGTTGTAAAGGGTAGGGGTATAATCTTGTCATGATAAATGTTAACATTATTATAATTTATAAACCCTAACAATCTACATAATAGAAAAGAATGCGCAGGTAAATCAAATTAAGAAGTTCATCTGTAATGTACCTGAATTATTATCATTAAATTTATGTAAGGTTTGAACCTCAAAAATTTGAAAAAAATTCTCAGAAGTGTTTACTCAATAAATAAATTTAATAAGATGGTGTTGTCTCTTCTACCTCAAACTGTGCAACTCACAAGAATTCAAAATGTGAAGATTTATTTCTGAATTGTGGTGGATTCTGATACACAGAAACTTTTCACTCCTTTTCTAACAACATTTGAATAAGCAGAGATGGGCACAGAAATACCAGGTTATTTCATTTCAGAAATTATGATAGTCATAAAATTATTGTTTCCTTTTCTTTGTAGTTTGAGAAAGACTTCAGGAAGAACAACTAAAAAAGTAAGGTCATGATGTAATTCAAAGGGTCCTGCTGTTTGAAGGTTTTTCTAGAAAATACCCAGTGTCCTCACATTTTCATTAGAGTGCTTATGCAAAGAACTGAAAACTCAATGACAGCAAGAGGTGTTGCATATGCTTTCATTGAAAAAAATAATTTTAAATTAAATGGAAAATGACTACACAATGTTTCTTAATCATTCTGCAAATGGTGTTGAATATCAAAGTTTCACATTTTTAAATTAATCTTACAATTCTAAAATGCTCTTGATATGCATTAAAACAGGCTTGCACATCCGTATTTCAGATCAAGTATACTAATATATTTCCACTACTCTGCTTCTGTGTTTATTTATGAGATTGATCAAGAATTTCTTTCTCTTGTAATGAACTCATCAGTGTTGAGTTTAAAAATTGTGGTGGGCTAAGTACATCTTATACTTATTTTCTAGAAGGTTTTGGGTAAGACTGATATTGGTCTTCCTTAAATGTTTGTTAAATCAGAAAGTAAACCAAATGAGTATTTATAGGAAGATTTTAAATTACATATTTAATTTATTTAATAAATACAAGTTGATCATAGTTCTTATTTCTTCTTGTGAAGACATTCTTTAGTTTCACTTTTCTAGAAACTTGTGAATATAAAGGTTCATATTTGTTGGCATGGTTGTTGATAATAGCCTTTTATTATTTTTAACTGTAATATCTGGGCTCACCTTTTTCATATCAGATTCAATAATACACACTGATGCTTTCTGCTCTCTGTATAAATTTCTACAAAGCTACATCGATTCCATTCCTCTTTTCACAGTGCTATTGTGATTTAGCTTATCATCACCAATGTTGGATTGTTTTTATATATAAATTTTTTAATTTTATTTTTTGTCATTTACAGTACTTTGCTGCCTACCTCAAGTATTTTAAAGCAGGTGAAATCTCTGATGTCAACCCTCTGTTTTAACAGTTGTAAATTTTCCTTTAAGCATGATAACTTCTATTAAAATTATAAGCATGATACCTTCTATTACAGTCCAAGGTGTTTTGATATGCAACTAGTATTTTCACTTCAATTAAGTCTAGATAGGTTTTCCCATTTCCATTGTGATTTATTCGTAATCCGCGAGTTTTTAGAAGAATTTTTAAAATTTCAAAATAATTGAATTTTTCTGATTATCTGTTTCATTTCTGCATTAATTGTAGAACACATTGTCACATGTGTAACCTGTAGAATTTAGGAAAATGTGTTTTTTACTATATCACAGGATAAATTTTTATAAATACATATCAATAATTTGTCCAAATCTTATACTTTCTACTGACTACTTTTTGCAAACAATAACAGTATATTGTGAAGAAAACTGTGCAACCATCACTACTAATTCCGGAACATCAGCATCCCTGAAGATAAATAACTGTCTTATTAACACTGTCCCCATTTCCATCCACCTTAACAAATACTAAGCTTTTTCCTGCCTTTGTGAATTTGACTATTACAGGCATTTCCTATAATTAGAACTACATAATATGTACGATTTTTGCCGGATGGTTTTTATTGGCCTATTTTTTCAAGGTTTATTCATGTAGTCTGTAGCATAAATTAGTTATAAATTACTCTTACAGCTGAAATTACATCTTATTGGTATGCCATATTTTCTGTATTCACTCACTGGTTGATAGATATTTAGGTTGTTTCCACACTGAGGCTATTATGAATAATCCTGCTGCAAACATTATGTAAAATGTTTGATGTAGACATAAGTTTTCAGTTCTCTTGGGAGTACACCTAGACGTGGAATTGCAAGGTGATGTGGAAACTCTATGCCTTTCTTTTTAAGGACTGCTACACTGTTTTCCAGAGCAGTCACACCATTTTACAGTCCCATCACCTATGTCCATATGTTCCAATCTCTCTACATTCTCACCAGTATTTACTGTCTGTATTTTTTATTTTGTCATTCTAAAAGGCCTGATAACATTATACTAGTGTTCTGGTTTGCATTTCCACCAATTTGAAGAAAAATGTTCAAATCAGTTGTCTACTTTCTAATTAGGTTATTTTGGGACTTGCTATCTTGACTTGTAATCTACCTGCATATATTCTGGATATTAACCCTAAATCAGATATATGATTTATGGATATTTCCCGTAATTTATGAATGTTCCATTCATTTTCTTAATAATGTACTTTGAAACATAAAAGATTTAAATTTTTATTGTCTTATTTACATATTATTTCACTGGTTACTTGTAATATCCAGAAAACCATGTCCTGGGGAAATATCATGAACATTTATATCTAAATTTCTTTCTAAGTGTTTTACATATTTTGCTGTTATATTTAGACACTGCATTCATTATGGCTTAATTTTCACATACTATAAGGGAGACCAACTTTATTTTTTGTATATGGATAGACTGTTGTCTTAGCACCATTTGTTGGGACTAAGTGTTTCTGCTGATAATCAGTTAAACATAAATGGATGGACTCTAATTTCTGAATTCTAAATTATATTCCATTAGTTTCTATCTCTATCACTGTATCAGTACCACACAACAGACTTGCAAATTTCAAGTAAGTTTTAAAATTTGCAGACGTGTATCTCCTTCCTTTGCTATTTTTCTTCAAATGGTTCTCAATATTTTAAGTTCCTTGTATTGCTGTATTAAGATCAGTTTATCAGTTTCTGCAAAATGACAAGAAAGATATTCATAGAATTATGGTGAATCTACAAATCAGTTTAGGTAGTGTTGCCATCTTAACAATATTGTCCTTTGCCCATGAATGCAAAATATCTTTCTACTCACTTAAGTATTCTTTAATTTATTCCAGAGATGTTTTGTCCTTTTCAATGCACAAGTCAAACACTTATTTTATTAAATTTATTCCTAAGTACTTTGCTCATTGTGTTATCATAAAATATTTGTAATTTAATTTTATATTATACATGGCTACTATGTAAAAATACTGATTTTTTTCATATTGAACATATATCTGGTACATTGTCAAACTCATTATTGGACTCATCATGACTTTTTTCTGACATTCTTAGATTTTCTACATGCAAGATTATTTCATCAACAAGGATAAATAATGTTATTTCTTTATTTGAATACAGATTTTTTCTTTCATTTCTTGCCTAATTGTCAAGGTATTTATTAGGTTAAGAATATGCTATTTTTTCCAGTTCTTTATTTTTTATTTAAGAGATCACATAGGTTTTGTTCTTTATCCTACCAATATACCCTCCTACCAATGGTATATTAAATAGATTGCTATTACATCAATGTTTCACACTGAATGCAGATATAAACCTGCATGACTGAAATAACATTTGACATGATGTATAATTCTTTTGAGATGCTGTAGAATGCTAGTTAATATCTCTTTCACAAAGATGTTGACTTATAATTTCTTATCTTGAGGGAACTTCATGTTTTTGGTAATATTGTCAGCAAAGAAAAAGTTAGGAAATGTACTCTCCTTTACTTATTTTTTAATTAGCCTTTTATTTGTTGCAACTGTTAGTGACATAAAGTTAAATAACTGTCTCATTTAAGAAAAGAGAAGAAAAGAAAAGAGGAGAAAAAGAAAAGGAAAAAGAAAAGAGAAGAGAAATACACCCAGGGAAAAGACTTTGTTTTGGATGAACTGGATTATGTAAAGACTTCTCAAGTTTCAATTTGAGTTAGTGGTTTCAGAGAAGCACCACCATGACACAGAAGGACACTCTTCTCGGAATGAAGCTTTAAAGGTTTCC
>RJWM01018276.1:27801-41436 GCA_004363535.1 Dasyprocta punctata | reverse complement strand
TGAGAAGTCTAGCAGCTTAATTAAGTAAGGCAGCAGCTCCACATCCTGGGGTGTAGAGCATAAGCAGTTACCTGGCCATTGTGTCAATTTGAGAAGGCCAAAAGTTTAGCTGAGAGACTCAGCAGGGAGCCAGGGTTCTTACTTTGTAAACATCCTCATCATGTGCAAAGGAAGGCAAGGATGTTTGTGAATGCTACACACACCCTGGGGGGGGGTGTCCTGTGTACTATATAAAGGAGGAGAAGAGGCTTGCTCTTGCTCCTTTTACTCTGGCTGCTTTTTGTTCGGCTGCTGCCTTGAAGTGTTGTTCCTGTGCCATGCCACCCTGCCTTGGAGCCAGCCGATTGTGGACTGAAAACTCCAAAAACTGTAAGCTAAATAAACCTTTCCTTCCCTAATTTTGTGTGTCAGGTGTTTTGTCTCAGCAATGAGTGAAAAGTAACCAAGACAGTAGGTTTTGAATTACATCTTCAATTTCATTGGGTGATACTGGATTATTTGGAATATTTATATCTTCTTGATTCAACTTTCACAATTCATACATATCCATGAATTTGTCCATTTCTTCTGCTTTCCATCTTATTTCAATACAGGTTCTCCTAGTAGATATGAATGATCTGCATTTTTGCAGATTTTTTTGTGACTTCACTGTTTTCATTCATAATAGCATGGATTTGAATCTTTTCTTTCCTTTTTTGATAAATTTGGCTATGAATTTGTCAATAGAATCAGCTATTTGATTCATTGATTATTTGCAATGTTTTCTTAGTCCCAGTTGGATCAATTTCTGCTCTGAGCTTTTTAATTTCCACCCTCACATGCGATTTATACTTGACTTGCTCTCCTTATTCTAGAAGCATTTGGTTCAGCACTAGGTTTTTTGAGCTTGTTCTGTTTTTCTGATATGGGCATTCATCGTTATAAATTTTCTTCATGTGATTGCTTTGTTGCATCCCATAACTTCCTGTATGTTGTATTAACAGTATTGTTTAATTGTAGAAGCCATTCAATTTCTTCATTTTTTTCTATAACCCATTGGTTGTTCATGAGGGTGTTAATTTCCATGTATGTATGAAGTTTTTGTGCTTGCTTTTGCCATTGATTTCCAATTTCCTGGCCCTGTGGTCTGATAATATGCATGGCATAATTTCAATTCTTTGCATTTATGTAAGCATGTTCTATGAGCTAGTATGTGGTCTATTTTGAAGAACATCCTATGTGCAGCTGAGAAGAATGCATATTGGGATGCTGTGGTGTGTAACAATCTGTAGACATCTACTAAGTCCATTTGTTAAAAAATTGGTTTGGTTCTGATATGTTTTTTGTTGCTTTTTGTCTAGTTTATCTGTTTATTTGTGATAGTGGGTTATTGAGATACCCTGTTAAATTGTATTAGTGTTTATTAGATTTTTTCAATTTTGTTAGTATTTGTTTTATATATTTGAATGTGCTGATATTTGCTGTATATATATTTATAATTTTTATCTTTTCCTCTTGGATTGTTGCCTTATCAAAGATGTTGTGACTTTCTGTGTCTCTTCTGATCAGTCTTGGCTTGAAATCCACTTTGTTTGCAAACAGAATAGCCTCCCTGATTTTTTATGGGTTCCCATCACATGTAATGTTGTTTTCCATCCTTTGACTTCCCATCTATGAATTTTTTTGAGTAAAATGTGTTTGTGGTATGCAGCATATTTTTCATCTTGCTTCTCGATCCATTTTGCCAGTCTGTTTCTTTTGATTGGTGAATTGCAACTATTTACATTGATGATTATAACTGACATGTACTGACATTTCCTTGTCATTTAATTTTCCTGTTGCTGGCTCTCTGTCTTTGTCCTTTGTTTAATTACTTTCCTTGCTTGGTGAATACATTCTGTTGCAGTTCATGGAGTTGTAGTCTTTTTTATCTCTTTCTTGAACATCCTTCAGAACATTTTGGATTGCTGATATTGTGGTCATGAATTTCTTTAGGTGTTCTTTGTTATGGAAGTATATTATTTCTCCATCAATAAAAGGTAGTTTTGTGAGTCACATCAATCTTGGATGGAGGCTGTGGGTTTTTTGTTTGAGTGTTTGAATACTTCATTTGAAATTCTCTTTGATTTAAGTGCTTGTGTTGAGAAGTCTGCTGTAATTCTGGTGGAATTTCCTTTATAAGTGAATTATTTCTTTTTTTCCAACAAGTTTTATTATTCTGTTCTTGTGTTGACTTTCTGAAATCCAGACTATTATGTGCCTTGTGGTAGATTTTGTTTTTGGTCATAGTTAATTGGAGTTCTATGTACTATATATATATATATATATATATATATATATACATATATATAATTTTTTCTCTACTTGTGATGCTTTCTGCCATTACTTTTGCTAACAAGTATTTTTTATGTCATTTTTGCTATTTCTTGCTTTTTCATTGACTCTGATCAACCTTATGCTGTTCTTCTTTTCATTGTCTAGCAGCTGTTGAATTAACTTTTCCTGGTCCCTTGTTATTTTTACAAAATCTTTCTTTTCATGATGGTTAACTATAATCTTGTCTTCTAAATCTGATACTCTTTACTCACATTCATTTATTCTGTTTCATATAGTTTTGATATAATTTTTAATATGGATATCTATCTGTTTCATGGGTTCCATTTCTTTTCTATGTTTGGCATTCATGGTTTCCATCATTTCTGTAAGCTTCTCTATGTTTTAAAATTTTTTATCTTCTCTAGATTCACTAGTCATGCCATTCATTACGTCAACACCTGTAAAGTTAACTTATAAATTATTTCTGATTTGATTTTTTTCTAGAGCCTCATTCAGTTGTGTTTCTTTTACTCTCACCACTTCAGAGAGTACAGGTTGTTGGCTTCAAACTGATGTACCTCATTGCCCCTTGGGTCTGCCTTTGGTAAACTATGAGTCTGGGGTTGCATCTTACTCTGTGTCTTTTCATTTTGTATTTTTAAGTGTAATTCCTTCATTGATGTTTTTAAGTATTTTATGATAGGCATGTTTATTGCCAGTATAGAGAATCCTTAGGAAGTTACTACTTCTCAGATATGTCTTCCAAGTATAGCTAGTGTTCAGATTTTGAGTCTGTTTTAAGATCCTACATTTTCAGTTTATTAGGGATGCAAATTTGCTGCCTGTTTGACCTAGACCCTGGTTCCTTGGTACTAGCCTACAGTATTGCTTTTGATCCTCAAGGAATCTCAGTCTTGGCATACAAGGAAAGAATAATGAATTAGAACAATTATAATCAGTTTGACTAAGGTAGTACAGTCAGTAATAACAATACTATCAAACACACCATAAAAATGACAAACTATGGCAACTATTAATTTGCTACTTTCAACCTTATGAGCAGAATTTGTAGTTACATAACCAAATCTAAAACAAACCAGAAAATTGTGTACAGTAAATATCCCCTCAATATGGCAACTTTATCCATAGGGCAGAAAATTTAAAAGGAATCAGGGCAAAAAATAGAGAAATAGAAGAAGAGAAAGGGATTAGAACCAAGGCT
Organism: Dasyprocta punctata; assembly: GCA_004363535.1. Classification (NCBI taxonomy): domain Eukaryota; kingdom Metazoa; phylum Chordata; class Mammalia; order Rodentia; family Dasyproctidae; genus Dasyprocta; species Dasyprocta punctata. The sequence goes on along the minus strand of RJWM01018276.1, from coordinate 37,919 downwards.
GGAGGACAAAGGATTATTAAAGCTTTGAGAAGTGGTGAAGACAGGAGTGAAAGAAAGAAGAAACAGAAATAATAATATAACAAAACATCAACAACAGCAACAACAAGAAAATCCTCTCATAACTAGATGCAATGTTTTCAATCATATAAAACCAAGAATAAAAAATAGAAATAAATAAAATAAAATAGCAAAGAAACAAACAAAACCAAAAAAATGTCCATTTTGGGATGTGTGTCTGCTGTCACTGGTTCACAGAAGGGTCACACAGAAACAAGAGTTGTGTTGATTGATTCCAGCAAGCCAGCAGTAGAATTATAGCAGTGGTGGGTAATTCTAGCAAACCTTGGTCTTTAGTTCCACTGAAGTTTAGGCTACTTCTTCCTTTGAGGCTGGGACCTGAGTTTTTCATTCCTCAACACTCCAAGTATCTCCTGCTGCGTTGAACTCAGCTCCCTGCTGGTTTAAATTAATCTCCTTGACCTTCTGTTGGCTTAAACTTGTTTCTGTCTCACCCTGACACTTGGGGCTCCTAGGTGGAGCCAGTCCATGGCTGTTCTGTGTTCTGTCTCTTTCCAAAATGACTACATGCCAATCACCATCTCCTGGTTTCTGAACCCAAATAACTCAACAGCTTCTGCAGTCCACGCCATCCACTGTTCCATTCCACTGCAGCATTTCTTCATGGAGGACTAAGGGGTCACTAGTAGCTATTGTGCCTCTGCAGGTTCGAGCTGCGTTCCACCTCCCTCCTCTGTGTTATGGTCCCTTTCTTTCCTCTCCCTGTGAGCTCTAATTCTTGCTTTAGATACTCGTTGAGTCCTGGAGACCCACTTACTTACTCCTTGTCTTTCTCACATTGCTATATTCCAGTATCTGGATTCCAAATATTGGAAAACCTTTTTATTTGCTGTTCACCATTCCACCATCTTCCTGAAAGTCCCTTTTATTTTATAACTTCATTAGTATAAAGACTAATATAATACAGACTAGATTCATCATTATGCATTCATTATTATTTATATTATTTCTCATTTTAAAATAAAGTATTTTGAGGATTTTTAGACATATGCTAGCCTCTAGACACTGTGCCTTCTGTGACTGGGTAAGAAGTCAGTTCATTCCTAATGCCCAATAAAGACTCTCAAAAGTCTTGTAATTAGAAAAAAGTGTTTACTTTTTTTAATTTAGTGTTTACAAAATTTTGCCCTATGGGATCGTACTACCATCTCAAATGTATACTAGTGTTCTATAGAGTCCAGGTAGATGAAAACATTCTCTGTTCTTAAAGTGCAATGGTGGTCATTCTGCAGAAAGGTAGATTGGTGTAAAGTCAAGTTATTTTCACCTAGGTGTGCTTGAGCTCTCCATATTAGCTGTTAAATACTGATAAAAAATCAAGATATTTCATAGAAGACATAGGGACATCAGTCTCACATATAGTTCATATTTTCACATTAACATACGGAATATTTAAAAATTATTTTTCATTAACATAACCATGTAATACATGGGAATCATAAGACACCATTAACTCATGCTTTTGCTTCTTATGGTCATCAAAATTAGAGTACCTATAAAACAAGATTTTCAGAAGATAAGTAATAGACATTTCATAAATTAAAAATGACAGTGTTGCACATACTAGCTACTTTAAGAAGTGACCCATTCTCTATGTTATTATGCTTTTTTACACACTGATATGGAGCAATAAACTAGACCCTTAAAACCTTTAGCAACTGTTAATATTAATTTTAAATATTCATTGAGAAATACAAAAATCAGTGTAAACTTACAATAGTCAAAGATCTTTATTTTTAAATTAATTATTTATTATTGTTATTCTTACTATTTTTTTGGTACCAGGGATCGAACTCATGACCTTGTGCTTTCCAGCCAGGTGCTGTGCCCCCACTCAAATGATCTTTATACTGTGTTATATTGTCATCCTATATTTTGTTTATATATTATTTATTGTCTGCCTCTACATTGTCAGATTTAAAAGTTCATGAAAGGGAGCTTTTTTTACTTTCATGTTAATGCATTTCAGCACTAAGAACAGTGTCTAGCACACATATTTAATAAATATTTCTTGGAGGAATGAAAAATATCTTCTAATGATAACCAGTTTTTGATCCATTGAGTTCTGATATCCATATTTAATTGCTGTCTTCATGTGTTAATGTTTACCATAAGCTTTCACGTAACTTATAAGGAAAATTTCCACTCATAACTGTTAAAATTTTCTTAGAGCTGCATAACAGAAAGTGAACATGGCAACTAGAGCTTTGGCACACAAGATGGGAAAATTCTAGGATGACATGTAAGAGTGAAAGAAAGGGGATAAACAACTTGTACAAATATGAAGGTATATGGCTGAGGTAGACAGTCTTTAAAATGGTTTCCACTAATCATTGCTTCCCAATTTTCAAGAGCAATGTTCTTCTCTTTAATGTTGATTAAACATAGTACTCATGTCTAACAAATAGTATATCACAAAAGTAGAAGTATGCCTTTTCCAAGATTAAGCTGCAAAAATGACACTAGTGTTTGTTTTGCTGCTCTTTCTCATTTTCTCCTACTGATTAAGAAAAATTCTGTTTTATGAGCTGCTTTATGGGAAGGAAATGAGGAAGGCCTTTTCCAAAAGGTGAAGTAGAAAATGGACATAAACTTTACAAGTCACTAGGATTCCTTATTATGAAAACAACAAAGTCCAATAACATGACTTTACTGCAACGTGAGGACCACTAAGTAAAAAATAGACCCTTATTATAAGAATACTTTAATTGAGTATATGAGGATGGATGTCACATTAGTTCCTTTGGCCTGCTCTAGCAAATTATCACAGTTTGGAAGTTTAAAGCAATATGAATGTATTCTTTCACAATGCTGGAGGCCGAAAATCTGGAACCAAAGTTTTACCAGGGTTAGTTTTTCCTGATGATGCTGAAGGATAATATATTCCATGCCTCTTGCCTGGTTTCTAGTGATCTTTGGGATTCTTTGGCAGGTAGACATAACACTAATTTCTACCTCTGGGTTCACATGTCCTTCTTCATTGTGTCTCTTTCAGTCTAAAATCTCCTTTTGTTTCATCATAAATACAACCAATGTTTGGATTTAAGACACACTCTAAGTTTGAGATGACCTCACCTTGAGATCTTCTAGTATTTGGTTGCATCTGCAAAGACTACTTTGAAATAAGGTCTCACTCACAGGTACTGGGAGTCAGGACTTGATCATATCTGTTTGAGGGATACAACCCAATCACATACTGATGGAATATAAAAAATGATTAGGTCAGGAAACATGTCGTGAACTCATAATTTTTGTAATGAGCTGTAAGCAAACTTTTTATGGTCATAAAATGAGTTAATTTTTATTTTATAATGTTTTGAAAATAGAAGTACAAATAAGAAAATATAGCCTGTAATTTAATTTAAAGAATTTTCTGTCCAATAGAAAAGAGCCATTTTCTTGTAACCATTAAAAGAACTATTTTAAGGTTGAGTTTTAAAAATAAGAAATTAAAATATACATAATGAAAGTCTATAATTCATAATTCTACTCCTTGGTGAATTTTTACAGACTAAACACATTCATGTAAATATCATCTACATCAAGAAATTTAACATCATTACCTCAAAAGTTCTTCTTAAGACTCCAGTCATTGCCTGTGTCTCTGAGGGCAATGACAATCTTGATTTATAACACTCTATAGAACATTTCTTCCTGAATGTAAACTCTATATAAATCAATCATATAGTATGTTATTCTTTTGTACCTGCATACTTTTATTAAATTTTATATACATGTGCGGAAACACTTTTTCAGTGCTGTGTAATATTTCACCATATGATTATATAACAATTAACCAATTCCACAATTATTGGATATTTTATTTGCTTCCATATTTAGTTATTACTAACAGTGCTAGTATGAATGTTAACATACATGTTTGTGGTACATGTATATATTCACATTTGCCTTGGGAATGTATGTGAAAGTGGAATAATTGGATAATAGGGTATGCATATATTCACTTGCAGTTGGTATTGTTAAAATTTTTCCAAAGTGTTTGTACCAATTAATAGTCTCATTAGTAGTATTTAAAATTTCAAGTTGTTCCACATCATTAACAACATGTGGTGTTATCTGTTTTTGAATTACCTAATCTGGAAGTTTAAGTAAATTATTATATGATTTGAAACTATCAAATAATACTATTTTACTTTAATGATAGATGCATTCCTCTTTATGTGTCCCAAGGATAATAACATTCAATCTACAGGAAAGAAAAACTAATTGGCCCTAGAATGAACAATATTTTCATCAAAACAATGTTCTTGGTATTTATCCCTTACAATCTTTAGATGAAACATGAAATACTCAAATATAACTGCAGATTAGAAGGAAAGCACTAGAACTCTTGACATTATAACATAAAGGGTACCTAGTGTGGAAGGTAGAAGGAAGAAATGCAAACAAGGGCATCATATCTCCATCTTATAAGGTGGGTAGTAGGGCAACAACAGGTAAAAATTGATAGAACATGAAATATAGTTTAATATATATTCTCTAAACTTACAAAAGCAAGCCACAGTAAATCTCAAAGATATCATAATTAATAAAAAAGTGGAAGATATAGGGAGTTAGGGTTAATTAAATTGATCTACCTTTTTTATAGATAACAGTAAATAGATATATTTTAATTTGATAAATCTAGAAATAGATCCATAAGCCATTATTTATACTTACGAAATTAGGTATTCAAAGAACTAGAAAAGGTTACAGTAATTGTCACCAGAGTGCACTCCTTAGGATGGTGTGGACTAGGTCTGCAGATGATTGCTTTGCATTATAATATTTTCCATGCAAATTAATTGTTAACCATGTGAATATAGTACTTTGATAAAAATGAAGGTTTCTTTAAAATTATATTTTAAAGAGGATAGAACTAAGGAAAGTTAACAGAATAAAACCAATCAAAAATAAACCAGAATAAGTGATACAGGACTTCAAAACCTTACAAAACCAAAAATAGTTTTCATAATGCCTTTTGTTATCTTCAAAATAGCTGCAGATACTTTCAGACATAGTAAAAATCGAACAGAACTGAATAGAATAGAAACAATAAAACCAAAACAGTGAATGTAATAAAGGACTTCAAAACAAACCACTAGTAAATCCAAAATGGCTACCATAATATGTCTTGTTATCTTTCAAATAGTTGCTCATGTCATCAGATTTAACATAATCAAACAAAACAAAAGAGAATAAAACCCAACCCAACAAAACGATGAAAATGGTATGGTTTCCTGACTGGGATTGTTTCCTGGTGAAGTCTGGGTCTCTTGCTCCACCCCACAGTCAGCAAATGGCACAGACTCATGGAAAGAGGCTTGGGTGTGGCTGTCCTCACTCCAGCAATGCCCGGTTCATGGCGCTGGTTTCCAGGCAGGGATCACCTCCTGGTTAGGCCTCTCGCTCTCTACCCCTGCAGTTCATGAATAAAAAATAAAGTTTTTTTATTTGAAAGAGAATAAACCAAATGAAACAGAATAAAGCAAAACAGAACAAGACAATGAAAGCAATACAGGACTCCAAAGCAAGACAACATGAAATCAACACTGACTACCATAAGGTCTCTCCAGTTTCTTCAAAATAGCTGTCCATACCATCACACACAATGAAATCAAACAAAACAAAACAAAACCAATCAAAATAAAAGAATGATAACATTATAGGACTTCCAAACAAGATAACAGTAAATCAACAATGGTTGCTATAATGTTTCTTGTTTTCTTCAAAACAGTTGTCCATACCTTCACACATAATAAAATCAAAGAATATAAAACAGAATAAAACCAAGCCAAACAAAAGAATGAAAGCATTACAGAACTTCAAAACAAGACAACAGGAAATCAAGAATGGCTATCATAATGTCTCATTTCCTTCAAAATAGCTGTACATGCCATCACTCATAATAAAATCAAACAAAACAAAACAGAATAATACCAAACAAAGCAAAAGAATGAAAGCATTATAGGACTTCAAAACAAAGTAAAGGGAAATCAACAATGGTTGCCATAATACATCTTGTTATATTCAAAATAGCTGCCAATACCATCAGACATAGTAAAATCTAACAAAATAAGACAGAATAAAACCAAACCTAACAAAATTATGAAATGGATACAAGAATTCAAAACAAGATAATAGGAAATTAACAGTGGGTACCACTTTCCCTTTTTAGGTGTTTCTTCCACTATAACTTTCATATCTGTTGTGCTTTATGGATTCCACTAACTCCTTCAGTTTTTTATGCTGGGGAGATAACTTGGTGTTCACTTGGATGACTCCAAACTGTTTCACCCATGAGCATGATCTCTAGTTGCATCCATTTACCTACAAGAGCCTCAAGATTATCCTACTTTATAGATGAGTAGCTTTCCATTGTATGAAAACACCATATGTTTCTTATCCATTCTGTGGTTGATGGGCTAGTTACCCTTGCTTTATTCTGATCTCCTGTCACGTGGAACAATTGTTTTCTCTTCTTTGATTTTCAGTCTATGAATTTCCTTTTGAGTTAAATGTGCTTCTTGTATAGAGTGTATTGATGGATCTTGTTTCTTGATCCACTCTTCCTGTGTTTCTTTTAATTGGTGAATTGAAGTCATCTACAGTACTGGTTACAACTGACATGCATTGGTTCAACTCTGCCGTGCTAATCTCCTACTGTTCATCCTTCTCTTCTCCCCTTCATTCAATTGCCTGTCCTCTTTGGCGATTCTTCTCTGCTGTTGCTCCTGGAACCATGGTTATCTTTATCTCTCTCTAGAATATCCTTCAGCATTCTCTGAAGGGTTGGTTTGGTGGTCACGAATTCCTCCAGTTATTCTTTATCATAGAAATACCTTGTTTTTTCCATCAATTTCTAAAGATCGTTTTTCCAGTTACATCAATCTGTGTTGGAAGTTGTTTGCTTTCAGGATTTGAACGACTTCCCTCCAAAATCTTCTTGACTTGATGGTTTGTGTTGAGAAGTCTGTCACGATTCTGAGGGGTTTGAGAAGTCTTTCAGGATTCTGAAGAGTTTTCCTTTATAGATGATCCATTTCTTTTCTCTAACAGCTTTTAATATTCTGTTTTTGTGTTGAATTTCTGGGATCTTGTTTATTATACATCTGGGAATATATTTATTTTGGTTATGGCTAGCTGGAGTTCTATATGCTTCACTTATCTGAATGTCACTTCCTTTTCCCATGCTTGGGAAGTTTTCTGAAATTATTTCTGTAAATAGACTTTTAATGTGATTTGTATTGACCCCTGTTTTTTCACTCACACATATTATTCTTAAGTTATGTTTCTTTGGGTTGTCTTGCAGCTGTTGAATTGTCACTTCCAGGTTCCTTGTTATTTTTCATTCCTTTTATGTTGACCTCTGTTTCTTTGCTGATACCTATCACTCTTAAATTATTTTTGTTTAGATTGTTTAGCAACCATTCAATTGTTATTTCCAGGTTCATTCTTATTTTTAAAAGATCTTTCCTTTCATGATTGCTAGTTGCAATCCTGTCTTCAATGCCTGAAAGTCTATCTTCAATCTCTTTCTTTTTTTTATTTTAAAAGGCAAAACAGAAAAAAGGACACAAATGATACAGAATTTCAAAAAAAAAGTAGGAAATTAATACTAGTTAATATATTGCATATGGTTATCTTAGAATTAGTTGTTCAGGTTACAAGATCTAGGCATAAAAATGATCAAACAATCAAAAATGGCAGCACAAACTGTTCTTTTTGATGAACTAACCAAGATTAGTAGTATGGTTATCTATCATGCATACATATACATACAAATATTTATATCTGTATATCTACATGCATATAATCTTTTCCTTTCTACCTTTTCTCCTTTCCCCATCCCAGTTGTTCTTTCCTTTTGAGCACTTTCTTTCCACTTCATTATTACAACATCCACTTTACGTTCTGGTTCTTACTACTCTTTCAGTTTTTTGCTTGTATTATTTTTTTACACTAGGGAGACAATAAAATATTCATAAATGTGAGTTTGATTTAATTCACTTATGAGTATGGTCTCAAGTTGCCTCCATTTACCTCTAAAAGCCTTAAGATTATCATTTTTTATAGCTGAGTAATATTCTGTTGTATAAAAATGTCACATCTTTTTTTATCCATTCTGTGGTTGATGGAAATTTGGGCTGTTTCCAAGATTTAGCTATTACAAATTGTGCTGCTATAAACATGGGTGCACATATATCACTATGGTATGATGTTTTCACTTCTTCTGGGAATATACCCAGAAGCGGAATAGCTGTGTCAAGTGGGACTTCAAATCCCAGCTTTTTAAGGAATCTCCACACTGATTTCCACAGTGGTTGCACCAGTCTATACTCTCACCAACAGTGGAGAAGTGTTTGCTTTTCACCACAGCCCCTCCAGCATTTGTTATTGGTTGATTTCTTGATCTTGGCCATTCTTTCTGGGGTGAGATGGAATCTCAGTATTTTCTAAATTTGTATTTCTTGAATGACGAGTGATGTTGAACATTTCTTCATGTATTTATTTGCCATTTGTATTTCTTCATCTGAGAAGAGACTGATGTTTTTCAGTTCTTTATATGTTCTACATATAAGTCCTTGTTCTGAGGGACAGTTGGCTAAAATTCTTCCCTATTCTGTGGGTTTTCTCTTCACTCTGCTGTTGATTTCTTTCAAAGTGCAAAAACTTTTAATATGAGATCCCAGTTATTGATTATTTGAAGTACTTCCCATATGACTTTCATTTTGTTCGTGAACTCTTTACCTACCCGTATGTCTTCTTTAGTCTCTTTGAAGCAGTCTTGCCAGCTTTGGTTGACTTTTTAATTTCCTGGATATTTCTTTGAATCTGTTTCATGAATTGTAATTCTTTCCTATATTGTTCATTCTAAGTTTCCATCATTTTTCTATGCTCCTCTTTTTTTAAATCTATGTCTTCTTTAGTTATGCTCAGCAATTCTTTCATTACATTTGTGATCTCTTCCTTTACCTGAGACAGTATATCTGATCTTATTACTTGTACAGTCTCATGAAGTTGTTTCTTTATTTCAGTTGATATACTGTTGGAGATTACAGGTGAGTGACTTTCATTTTCTCGCATGACTATATCTCTTAGACTTGTTCTGTGTGGGTGGGGATCTGAGATTGCCTTTTGCTCCTTCATCTTGACATTCTCCTAGGTTCCTCCCAGCAAGCTGGTTGTGGGGTCTCAGGCACTTCCCTGTTGGTTCCCCCTCTGTGATGTAGGGGAATGAGACAGGAACCTGGGTTTTTCTGAACCCAGGTTCCCAGGGAGGTAGCAGGTTGTGGGGTTGGGCTTCTCCAAACCTGTGCAGCTACACTGAGGCTTCCTCAATATCCAGGGGTGAATGGTGATGGGACTGCTTCTCTCAGCCTGTGTGTCTACACTAGGACTCCTTTAATGGCAGCAGGCACACAGTGGTGTGTTTGTCTGATTTCCTGGTGGGTGCTGGCTGCCCAAAGGAAGCAAATGTCTCTGATGGTGGCCCAAGGGCACACAGGGCATGTCTAGCTGTGTTTCTGTGCCCCCATTCGCTGCCCACAGGAAGTAAGCCTTCTGATGGTGATGCTGGGCACACAGGGGTGGATCTGGTTGCATCTTCCTCCATGTGCTGGATCAAAAATAAAGTTTTTAAGGCAAGAATTATTTGAGAAGAGTACTCTTTGCATCAATTATTTCAACTTTCACATCACAGAAAAAAAGATAAAATCATAAGTGAGAATGGTGAAATAATATGCTGTTCAAAAATTGGAGTACCAAAAAATTGGACAAACATAAGTGTGAAAAAAATGGATCAGCACCAGATTGAGAATAAATGTTAAATGAAAATTGGAGAGGAGGGGATATAAACCTGTATATGTGTATATGTAAGATAACTAAAAAGAACACTGTTCAATGTATTCGTTATTGAGCGGGAACAATTAATACTCATATGATTGGATCAATCTTGCATGTCTATATCTGTTAATGTAAGAAACCATTTTAAAGATAACGATGCGCAAATTGCAACCATTGTCAAGCTTCTATCTTCC
>RJWM01018276.1:0-27701 GCA_004363535.1 Dasyprocta punctata | reverse complement strand
TAAAAAAAAGAAAATTCTTATTATTTTACTTAAAATATTTACTTCAAAATTTCATTGGTTTTATGTGTACTCGGACAGGTGTACATCCAGAGATACAGAGATAATGTGTTTGCTGACCCATCTCTTGACTTAGTAGGTCAATCTATTGTTTACATTTTCCCATATAATTATCACTGTCAATGATCTTATTATTCCTTACTTATAGTACTTCACTGGGTTTCTCACTGCTCAATTAAATATTAGATCCTTGCTGACATGATAGGCACTGAATATTATGGCCTCAACATAAAGATTACCTATCACTGTGCTACTGGAAAAATGCTCAGATGGAATTTGATCTCAGGCAGACTTTCCTTTAAAACTTGTGTAATTTAATCTTATACTATATAGCCTCTCATGTGAAACATATATTTGCAAAGAGATACACATGACAGTATTCATAGCAGTATTGCTGGGAAGAATTAAAAAATGGAAGTACTGTAGGTGTCTAATAGAAGATATGAACAAATTTAGGTACAGTCATTTTCTTACTTTCCCATTGCTGGGACAAAATATTCTACCCTTGCAATTGAAAGGAAGTGAGGTTTATTTGGGCTCACAGTTTCAGACCATGGCCAGTTGAGTCCAAGAAAGAAGTAGGGTGGCAGAGGGGCATGGAGGAGGAAAAAGTGATCAATGTGTGGCAGCCAGGAAACACAAAAAGGAGGAGTCAGGGACCAGACTATAGCCTTTCAGTTCATGCTCCCAATGACCTGCATTCAACCAGGCCCGCCTCTTCCCAGCACATTTGACTATTCAACTGGGAAGTCTACTGGGCATAGCACTCCCAGATTCCAATCACCTTCCACACATAGAATTTTGGAGGACATTTTAGATCTAAACTATAACAATCATTTATAACAAGAATAGAAAAAATTAAAGTAACCAGATCTATGTGTCTCAATATATGTAAATTACTAAAGGAATATATTAATTGAAGGTAGAAAGTTATAGCAGGTTGTATAAGTAAGGTTCTGTGATGTTCAATAATGCACATAAACTATAAAAATAACAAAATTTGTCAGGAAAAATCTAGATTAAAATAAGGATGGTGGTTATATGTATGGAGAAAGGACAAATAATTGAATTTAGAAGGTTACAGAAGAGGCGTCAACTCTAGTTAGGCTGTACCACTTATAAAAGACCAAGGTAACAATGAGTGGATAGTATACAGAGAAAAATTCATCCTATAGAAAGAAAAACCTCACCAATCTATAATGCTTTAGTCTGAAAACTTATGCAAATGTCAAAGAAATACATTTTCAGACAAACAAAATTTGAAGAAATATGCCACCAGTAGATCTGCCTTATATGAAATGTTAAAATATATTTAACAAAGGGGGAAAATAATATAGGTCAGAACATCAGGTCTACATAAAAAGTAAACGTAGTAGAAAAGAAATAAAAGGGGTTAGAGGTGTAGCTAACTGGTAATTTTCTTGCTTAACATGTGTAAGACCCTAGATTTGATTCCTAATACTCCCCCACCCAAATGGAAGTAAAATAAAATCTTTCATTTTTATTCCTAACTGATCTAACAGACAATAATTTGTTCATAGCAATAGCAATAATATATTTGGTGATGAATCATTCCTTCTGTCCCATACTATTCCCTCTTTTCCCCTTCCTCCCTCTCTCCTTCTATCCCTCCTCCTCTTCTTCCTCTTCTTCCTCTTCTTCCTCTCTCTCTCTCTCTCTCTCTCTCTCTCTCTCTCTCTCTCTTTCTTCTCTTGACAGTACTGTTGATCAATTCCAGGGTCTTGTGCACACTAGTCAGACAGTAACATTCAGCTATGTCTCCAGCTCTGCATTTGGTGATTATAGCTTATTGATAAATGAAATGTCCAACAACAATAAAAGAAGGGCTAGAAAGGAGAAATTGGGTATGTTCTGTTATAAGTTAACTGTACTATTTGTGAAGTTGCACAGGACAATTTTGATTACTTGTGAGCATATATTAAAAGCACTATGGCAACGACTGCAGTTTTTAAAAATAATTTAATGGCATGATATAAGAATAGAGAAATGGAATAATACCAGTAAAATGCACAATTAAAATCTGAGTTTTCAGAAAAAGACTGGAATTAAAAAAAAGACAAAGAACAAGGACAAAAGAGAAAAGAAATGAAAATATTATAGATAATCTATTTCAATAATCACTTTAAATTTTAATGATAAGCCGAGAGAGACTGTCAGAGTGCAGTGCTGTCTACCAGAAATCCATTTTAAATATAAAGACAAAATGAAGAAATACATACCAGGCTAATACCAATTAAAAGAAAGCTGGAGGACCTATGTTAATTTTACGCATAGCATTCTGTTGAGGAATAAAAATTATCAAAGACTAACAGGAACATTCTGTAACTGTAATGGAGTCAATTCTCTAAGGAGACATAACAATTCTTAATATGTCTGTACCTAGCCAAAGAAAATCAAAATATGTAAGAAAAAAATTGATAGAACTACAAGGAGAAATCGACAAATTCATGATTGTTGTTGGAGACTTCAACGGTTCTCTTTCAGTAATTGACAGGTCCAGCAGGTAGAAAATTAGTAAGGATAAAATGGAACTGAACAGCACCATCAATCAACTAGCTCAGCTAGATTGACATTTATAGACTACTTCATTCAACAACAGCAGATTAGCTGTTTTTCTCAAGCTGACATGGTACATTCACCAAGATAGACTATATTCTGAGTAATAAAACATACCTCAAGACATTTAAAAAAATACAAATCATACAAATATGCTGTGAGACTACAATGGAATTAAAATATAAATACATAGAAAATAGATAGCTGGAAAATATCCATATATTTGGAGGCTAAGCGATATGCTTCTAAAAAGAAACATTCTTATTTTGTAACAAGACAAGGAACAAATATTTAAATATGTAAGCCCAACATTAATTCCTTAGGTGCAAAACGTTTGTTTCCTTTAACTATTAAGAGATATTTTCTCCTTCAGCAGAAGTTAACAGCCCTAATTTAAGTTTTTCTATGCTTTTATTGTAAATTACTATTTTCGGTTTCTCGTGCTATTATTGAAAAAAATTTTGAGGGTCTCCTACATCGACTTGACCTTAACCCAGTGGTGATAAACAATTTAGAAGAGTTCCCATTACCAGAGAAACACTGCCTCTTCATTTTTAAACTTACATATAAATTGACAACTTGGCCTAATGAATATGCATTTAAAATACTTGCCTATGTACCTCCGGATAAAATACAAAGCATTATCTTTAAGTATGTGAAATGGCTCTTTAATTTCTTTTTTTACCCTTTTCAACTATGAAGTTGATAGCAGTGTAGGAACATGAATTCTGGAGATAACTTTTAGTGCATATTTATTTCCACAGAACTCCAAATCTAACCATTTCAAAATCTGACTGTGTGATCAAACCAGTTGTTACCATAAATTTGACTTAACCATTAAGTTTCTTCATTTAAAAGGGAAAACAATCCAGGCCAAAGAGTTACTTTGTAGTTAATTGCATAATGAAAGAGCTTATATTATTTGGGGTAGATCTATCTTATAAGAATGAACTCCAAACCTAAGAGGCTTAATAAGTTCATTTCTGGCTAATATTGGCTTCAGAGCAGTTTTTTTCTGGTTAATCAATTCTTTCTGGCAACTTCCTTCACTGTGTCCAGGATTAAGGTAGCTTCCTTCTCCTGGATGAGTTTTGGGAACCTTACTCTATGCTTTATAACCAGCCAAAAGATAAGAAAAGGGAATAAAGGGAGGTTGGATTTGATTAATGCATGCTGTATTTAAATATCACACTGAACTCCAAAGTATCATACTGAGCTACACTAATTTATTAATTAATACATATTAGTAAAAAAAATAGAAACAGAGAAATTAAAGTCTATACAAATACTTAGAAGATCTCATGGGAGATTTTTATTGACCAAGCCTCTAACTGAGGATTTATAATTTGATTTACCAGCCCATTATACATGACTAGTCACACTTCTTCATCTAGATGTAATGGAAAGAGAAATCTGTTAGTGACTTTCCTGTTGCTGGGACAGAACACTCAACACCTGCAACTAAAAGGAGGAGAGGCTTATTCTGGTTTGTGGTTTAAGTCTGTGGTTGGCTAGCTCCAAGGCAGAAATAGCATGGCACAGGGGCATGGCAGAATTTAGAAAGGTGCTCAACTCACGACAGCCAGGAGGCAGAAAGAGAAGGGAGGAACCAGGGACAGGAAAACACCCTTCTTGATGACAGCCCCGTGACCTGTCTTCCAACGAGATTCCGACTCTGTACAGTGCAGTTAGCTATGAACTCCCCAGGGGACTTACCCACTGGTGAGTTTAGAGCCCCCATAATCCAAACACCTTCCAGAAACCTCACTTTCAAACAGGAGGCTTCAGGAGGATCATTTAGATCCAAATCTTACCAGTAGATTTTGTTTTACTTTTTACAAGGGAAAAATGAAATGGCTTTATGAACACATACAGTTGTTTCTGCTGCAAGAGGAAAATATATAGAACTGAAATTATAACTTATCATTTGCATTTCTACTGTGCTTAATTGACTGAAAAATCTCAAACTAGGGTTAGCTATGTTTTCCTTTGAGTTTAAACTAGGATGTCAGGTACATAAAAATACCAGAGGGAAGAGTCAAGAGAAACCAAAGAATAGCCTCTGTCACTGTCAGATAGACAGATAATGAATACCTAATGAAGGTTAATCTCCATAATATTCACTCTATCCTTATTACCATTAAAATGTCAGCAGTCAGACTCTTTGAGTTTATGAAACAAAACCAAAATCACATATTGAGATATTGGTAGATATTGACTACAGTATAAGTCTTCTGCTTCTTGGATCAATATTTGACTTTACACTGACCCAGCTTTCCAAGATGTACACACAGTTCAATGAACAATTTTGTTAGGAAGACAGAAGTTGTTTCCCAGGGCATTTCTGACAAGACATGTTAGTAACTCATTCTTACTCTATATTGCTATTATTACTGTATTTTGAGATGCTCAACTTGACTACAATTCTTGTAATAAAGATTCAAAATAATGAAACTAAAAGTTACATGGCAAATCAAAGAATTAAAAAAAATATGTAAATGTTGCCTTCCAAAATATGAGTATATTTTGTGATCTTATTGTAAAAATTTCAGCTTCTATCAATCAGATAACATGGAATTTAAATAGGAAACTATCAAAATAAATAATTCTAAAGAAAATTGCTATTTTTACTGTAGTTTTGAATATATGAAAATTTTCCAATCTTTCTTTCATACCTTAACAATTACATTAATTTATTTAGTTTGTTTTTCCCCCTCATGGTCTTAAGAGTTTCTATGATTTTCAAAGACTGATAGCCCTTTGTTAATTAAATGTGGTATTATAATAGAACACTACCATTATTAATGTTATTTTTAATAATAGGAAATGCCATTATGTTAATGTTAGTTTCTTCAGTCAAATAGGTCTAAAAGTTTTATAGATAATTTAAAATTGGAGTGAAAGAATCACTTAAGACTTTTCCATCAAAGTGTATAACTGGAAAGGATTGTAGTGCTGTCTTACCCCAGCCCTTTAATTTACACTTTTACATTCAATCATTCAATAAAATTTTACCATTTCTCATGTAGTTTTGGGCACTACTCTAAATGTTTAAGATAGAGCAGGGTACACAATAAACAGTAATCATTGCTTTCATCAGGTTTATGTTATTAAGGGGTGAGAAAAGCAGAAACTAAACTAACAGGTAAAATAAACAACATGGTAGTCATAGTAAATAACCTAGAATTCCAGGGAAAACAGTGTTTGCAAATTTAAGTGAATTTTGTGGAAAGCCCTTACTGAAAGGTCTCCAGTGAAGTTTTGAAGGATACAAGAGTACAAGCTGTGTATATTGAAGGAAAAAGGATCTTGGAAGGAAAATTCAATGTCAAAGCGATTAAGCAACTCATTTAAGGTCAAATAGTGTTAGGGTTAAAAATGAGATATCCTAAATCTTAGTTATATTTTCTTTATAATGTGCTATAATATTGATGCCAAATTAATTTTGTTCAATTAATCATATGTTGGCATTTATTTTATTACTAAGCTCAAGTTTATTTATCACCATCTGTGTGTATAGCACTATACCAGATGCTTTGGCAGAGAAAAGGAAACTCCCCTCTTTTTATCAATTTTCGCATATGGATTCTTACTTAATCCCTAAATTGGCCCTTTGAGGCAACAATTATTATCACTTACAGATAAGAAAATTGGCTCAAGGTGGTTAACTAACTTTCACAAAGAGCCCATGGCTAATAAGTGAGACATAGGATTTGAACCCAGTTGACCTACTCTCAAACACATGTACTTTCTACATCATAATGCTTAAATTAAACTTCAGCCGTTGCTTTTGAGTGTATATATGTGTTTTATTTGTTTTGTTTGTTACTGTTTGCTGCAGGAAAGATATCAGAATAGCAATTGTGAGTCAGTAATTTTACCCTCACATCACTCATAAAATCATATCAAGTCCACCAGTTATTTGGCGATTAATAAACATGGATAGAATTAAGTTAGATGCAGAAATGGTCTGTTCAACTCTGGAAAGCTAGATGTAGAATACGAAAATGCAGTTCGAGTTGATTTATCCTGAGTCAGTTCTCTTTCCTAACTTACTGTTCGTTATTGATTATTTAATTTGAATTGTAATATTAATTTGTTAATTGGCAATATACTCGCATGACTTAAAATTCAAAAGTTCCGAAGGGAATGTGATAGAACTTTACTCTGCTATTCTGTTCTCCAGATATACAGTTCTCCATGGAAGAAATCAATGTTTTCTTGAAATTCTTATGTAGCTTTCTAGAGATACATTATGCAAGCATCCAGCTTCTTGGATATAACTGGAATTTCCAATATCAGATCAGAGTGAGGCCAAGAGAAATAGGGTGACCACTAGAAAAATGTGGCCCAAAAATATATTAGCTCATACTTTATTTAGTTTTCTACCTTGTGCTCTACATTCTACACACTACTCTAAGCCTACTATACCTAAAGTGCATTTCCAGTCATGGCAGTTACCAGTCTTCTATGATCTCTCACTTCATACCTGCTTGGTGTGGTACAATTGAAAGTCATTCCCCTATGTTTCTTGCTTTATGAATCTACAGTTAAAAAAAAAGACAACTCTAGTCTCCAGCAATTACAGTAAAGCTTGTCTGGCGTTGAAAATGAAATAGTATGACAATACCTAAAGACTTCTAAATTCTTTAAGTACAATCAATTAACCTTTTCACCTTCAGGAACATCTAGGGCAGTGGTGGTGAACCTATGGCATGCATGTTGCATCGGGCTGTTTGCATCATTGAAAGCTCTAAAAAGTTCGCCATCATTGATCTACAGGATGGAAATCATTCAAGTGCTCATGACTGATGACTTTTCAGGATGTAGTACTTTCTTCCCTGAAAGCAGGAAACTCTTAGGCAAAGCAGGAAGAGCTGACCATTCTATTTGAGACACCGGTAAAGATGGTCTTTCACAGTTTTTTGTGATAGTGAGAGAACACTGTGAACCTTTTTACTCACGTGTTAGATGAAGAGCACAAGAGGAAATAAACAAGATGAGATATAATAGGTGCGGAGTAGAATTTTGGACACAGAGGAGCTGATATCACCAGGCTTTCTCCATGAAAGAATGTGAGGGTTTTGATGCTGTGATCTACTCCTGGAGAATTATCTGCTTTTCCAAAGCCTCTTCTTTCTTGGTACTCAGTGATATAAATGCTGTATTGCCTTCTATCACTCTCTCAGTAGTATAGTTGAGAAAACAGTGCAGATATGTATGGTGGGCTGGAGAAGATGCTGAGACCCATAACTTTTCTTCACTAGAGTGCTGCAGTTATCGCCCAGTTACTAGAGAATTGGCTGCTAATATGTCACAACTGACCCCTTCTCTAGACTTGCTATCATTCGTCTTTGCCAAACGGGGAGCTCTGTCACCTAGGAAGTTGTATATCTTTCACCCCCAGGGACAGCCAATGACTGTCTGACAACAATTTACAAAATGGCTCTTTTACCTCAAGGTGGACAAACTACTTTAAGTCTTAGAGAGTTCCCTCATGGCCCATTTTGAAACAAATGTCTCCAGCTGAGACTCCTTTGTTTATGTTTCTTACTCTGCTATGTCTTTCTTCCTTTTTTCTGAAAGCACACCCCAGTATGTTACTTGGAAGGTGACCAAATTGTCCTGGTTTGCCGAGTCTTTCCTGGTTTTAGCACTGAAGTCCCTATGTCCTGGAAAATGCCTCAGTCCTACGTAAGGATGGCTAATTATTACACTTGAACAAGAATCTTGATCCTACGCTCTGACTCTGAGAAACCTGACTTAACACATGAGCTTCCACTATGTATTGCAGTTGCTAATGGGATTAGTGATCTGGTGTTAGGAAGTTGGCAAGATCCTATTAGTCCATAGGGCACTGATAGGTGAGTTACAATAAGACACACCTCTTGTCTGAAGCAACCCCACTGGCATTTGGCATTTAAAACTGTAGTTGCCTTGTTATGAGAAAAAGTCACCTTTTTCTCTGGGAAATGCATTTGTATGCTAGGTGTGTGGCTTGTCAAGAGTACAGCTTGGATTTCATATTTCATCACTAGGTGGGTTTTGTACCTTTGTGTAGTGCACATGCTAAATAGCTATATATGGGAATTTTGGAGGAAAACAGTAAGGGCAGCTTTGATCCATGTTCCATTTTCTCTACATCTTCCTTCTATTTGTCATATAAAAGATATCAGGAGATAAATTCAAATATGTAAAATCTGAAATAAAAACATAGGCAAACTCAGCAAGCCAGGAGAAAATCACTCTAGGAAAGTCAAGGTAATCATCTGTTTTTTATAGATAAGAGCATAAAATCTATTACTGATTTCTTTAGGGAGTACTCAAAACTTTTAACGTCAGTGTGGCATCTTCCATAAAGGAATTGACTTAAAATCAGTTTTTGACATATCTGAATTGTTACCATCACTTGGAAGGGAGACCTTAAAAAATAAAACCAACTTTAAAATATTGACACTAAATTGACAACACAGAGCTACGAGCCTTTGGAGATACTGTTTGGCTTGCAAGAAAAAAGTAAAACATGTTTCAAAACTACCATTTCGAGTGCTCAGATAATCCTAATTCAATTAGGTCACTCCTGAAGTGGAATAAGATTGAGAACCATCTTACTGCGACATGTTGACTTGTAATAAATCTTTTTCTTTCCCCATGAATTCTAGTAAAGGGCTCTAAACTATGTATGCAAGTGATTTTTCTCTTATACATTTTGGTATAATGCCCATAGGAAAGGAATAAAAAAGACATCCTTTAAAGCAACAAAAAAACTAATGACTCAAGAGTAATCAAGACTATTTCCAGTTGGACTTTACAGAAATAGTCTTTGCCAAATGCCTTTCAAAAGCTTTGTGCTAAGCTCATGTTCAATAATGTTGTAACTGGATCATTACCCATACACTTCAGTCCAGTGTTTCAAAAAGGACTGATACACTCTCATGGATAGTTAAGGCCAGAATTCCTCCCCTGACATCTCCAAAATCTATACTGGTTGACAAGAATTATTTAACTTGTAGAGGTGGCATGGAGACAAATGACTTAAGGAGTCACTGTGCACTCAGTCAGGAAAGAATAGCAGAATTAGATATGCTGGAGAAATATAAAGACAGTACAAAGGAACTGGATCTTGGATCGTGAACTTGATAAATAGAACATGGAAATCATAGAAAATGAAGATACTGCTTGTGCAATATGCAAGTGAACATTATACAGACCATTAGTTTGAATTTCTGAATCTCCAATATTAAAAGGATTTTTAAAAAAATAAGTCAGGAAAATTAACTGTAGAGAAAAATTAAATTAAGGTGGAGTTCCAGCTATTTTGCCTTTCTTATGTTGTTCTCTTATTCTGGAAGATGTTTGCTCATCTGCATTCTCTCTTCTTTTCTGGTAGAGAACACTGTTCTTCCCATAGAACCTACCCAGTTAATAAATGTCTTCCACTGTGATTTCACTTGAGATATAATTCCCTTGATGAAAACTTGGAATCTGAGGATGACTTTCATCTATAATATTACTCACTGCAGGAATGGAGACCAGTCACTCACCTCCCTCAGTTGCTTCCCTCATGGTGTCTAGTGGAAAATGAGGCAAACGATCAGAAAATCTCTACCATGGAGATTCTAATGGTTTCCATGGAAGTATTCTAATGGTTTCTGGTATCACAGAAGATGAGCCATGAACTTATATACGTTAGGATTTAACCAACGTTTAACACATAACCCTGTATACAGTGGGCATTCAACAAATGTTTGGTGGAATAAATGAAAGAAATATTTTGTTAAAACCACTATTCACATCCTTTTCCATATGTATTTATGCTTTTCTTATGCCAATCAGTCAGTCTCAGCTCCATGTGTTAAAAAGGTGTCTGCTAGAAAAGACAGAATTTATTCTTTCAATATACTAAACATCTTTTAGTAGTTATCATAGAAAGATAAATATAAAATAGTCAAAATTACATTAAAATTATAATTTTTCTCAAATAAGATGATAGTGCTAACTTCTAAAATATCAGAGAATGGAAAATAATTTTCAATTAAATTATTATTTTTCATAATGCATTTCAACCCTTTTGCCTCTTGTAAATTTTCCAGAGCAGCCTCTTTGATATAATCCCATATCATGCATAGGAGGCATAAACAGCAAATGCATGATTCGAGGAATAAGGCGTGACAGTAACTGTGGCCACAGACAGCACTGAAGTCCAGCGGCCAAGTGCCCAGATTTTGGGATCTTTTGGTCTGTTCTTGACACTTTTTTTGGTCTTTTTGAGACAGGATCTCACTGTGCAGTTTAGGCTGGCTTTGAGCTTACTTTATAGCCCAGGCTGGTCTCAAACGCTCAATGATCCTCTTGCCTCAGCCTCCCGAGTGCTGGGATTACAGGCATGTGTCATCATGTCTGACTTGATTCTTGAAACCTCTGCTAGCTAGATTCTTGATTTTAAAAGGATAAAGTTAGATAATGCCCTGCCTGGCAAGCAGTAAGTGTGTGTTCATGTTGGATACTGTTGTTATTTGCTACATGAATTGTGAAGAAAGAAAACAAGACTATGTTGACCATTAGGTGATTTTAATCTATGACAACAGGTATAATGTTTAAGTCTAATGGTGATTTCCAAGGATGTTAGTTTCCTTCAAGAAGCAACAGCTTGTGCAATAACAAAATAACAGTCACAGTATAAACACAAATAATTCATAATCTGAACAATCACTATTAACAACCATCGCACCATCTGCCTTTTTATTTTCATTTTCAGCTAGGTGCTGTTTTCTTTTCCTGTCAGCATCTGAATAAACACTTCAATTAGAATAAATTAAAGAAAAATTCTTAGGGCAACAACCACGCTCATGATTAATGCAGTATTTTGTTTGCCCTCTAACATAGGTAGAGACATCTCTGAAAGCCAGGATTGATGGCTGCAAGAATCAGAAGATGCACTTCAACTGTACACAATTCCTGAGTGATCAGCTTTGCATGACCTTCATATAAAACCCAAAGGTATTTATTGACCTTGTGCACAAGCACATCTCAAGCAAAAGCAGCTGCCTTTTCTCATGGTAGAAGTGAAAGGTTTTAGATTAGGAAGCAGATGAGGTTAAATTACTTCATTATTTACTCATTGAGGGAAAAATCAATTTCTGGAATATAATCTTATTGACCTGACTGGCACCAAGCAGGAACATAAGTAATTACAACCTTAAAATAAATATCCACTCATGCCTTGAAAAGACTTCTAAACTAACCAGTCTCCTTTAAACATTAAGGGTATCAAATAACCATGCAAACTAAACTCAAGGCTAATGAACCTCTTTTTTGAATATGTCACTGACATGGGATGGCAAAAATTCTGCTCATATTTTTCTGACCTTGTGAAATTCACACATTATATGACCAAGGCTATGTGTTTCCCATATCCAGCTAATACTAGGATTTTTGTTTTGCCAGATAATATTGAAATGACAAAGATCACAAAATCAAAGAAGTAACCCTATTACAGTAAGGAATTTTTTGTATGTTCACATTTAACCAGCAACAAATTATGGTGCAAATAATAGGCCTAAGAAATTTTAACCCTAACTTCAGACCTAGGATCTGTAGTGATCCAATCCTACATTTTTTCTCATGGATATTTAACGATACTTTTCCTTCCAGGTTTGTCCTTTAGCAAGGATGTCCTACGCTTCCATCATGTTGAATTTAGCCTTGCAAGGATTTTTAATTAACAGAGATGATCCACAAGCCATGATTTATATGCAAGAAAGATGCCCTATTTTATCTTCTTTCCCCAGGCTATGATATATGGATGCTTCTAATAAGCCAAAGATAAAAGTGGTTTGAACCAAAAAACACCTATTTTCTCAAAGATGCACATTAAGACTGGGGCTGTCAACAAGGGAATAACGTAGAGCCAAAGTTGCAGAAAATATAAAAGAAGCAGCAAATGATCAAGGTTTAGTTTATGTATTTATGATAAGACATTTATTTTTGAATTTCTTAATTTCCACTTCAAGTAAAGTACATTAAAAAACTTTCAGTTTGCTCAGCACTTATTTAAGGTATTTGTTAAGTAATGTGCGTCTATTTTAAAGAAAGATTCTTAAATTTATCCTTTCAAATTTGTGCTGCTCATGGCATTGTGTCCTTACTGCAGCAATTTTGTAGTTGAAAATAAGTTAGCATCTCTTTTTCTGGTATAACTATCAGAGACAGTGATATATTCTTCTGAATATACAGTGTTGGAAAATCACACTGTGTGGGTAGATTGACAATCTGAATGTCTCTCCTTTAGTCGTAGTGATGCTATGAATCAGTTGATTGACCTTGGACTGCCATTTAATCTCTCCAGGGCATGGTTTACTTTCATATATAAAGGGATGAATATACTACAGTATTGATAAGGGCCTTTCCAACTAAATCATACATTTTTGTGATCAAATATTTAGAAATATCCAGAAAGAACTGTTAAAACTGGAGAAATATCATTTTGTATGCTTAGACAGAGACATTCTTATAAAGTCATTCATTCATTCAACAAATAAGTTTTCAGCACCTAGTGTGCACCAGATCCTCTTCTTAGTGTTGGAGATACATCAGTGACCCACATGATAAGTACTGTCTTTAGGGAATTTAAATTCTAGTTGAAGGAGACATAGGGTAGACAGCAAATGTAAGAAATAATCTGATTATACAGTACTATGGTATATCGTAAGGCAAAGACAGTGGGAAAGCTAAAAGAATGAGGTAAGGAGGATGAGGAGGGGAGTGTTTGGGAGACTAGAAAGCAATAAGTGGTAGAATTAAATACAGTGAGCAGAGACAGTCTCATTAAGAAGGTGAAACTTATATCATGCCTTAAAGGAGACATGGGTGTTAACTAAATGACAATCTACTGCAAAAATGATACAAACTGCATAGTTAAGGCCAAGCCCTGAGATAGAGTTGTGTGTGTCTTGTCTGAAAAGGGGCAAAGATGTCAGTGCAGTTGAAGCTGATGGAGCCAGGAGCAACTGGTAGAGGAGGTGAGGGAGCTGTCAAGGCTGATCACAGTGGGCCTGGTTGGTTATGAAGGAAGAGCGGTATGATCTGACTTTCATTTGCAAAGGATCACTCTAGCTGCTAGGTTGAGCATATTTATCGAAGACCAAGGGAAGAAGAAGTGAGACCATGCCATTTTTGATTATGTATTCAGACAAATGCTTATGAAGTTGATACCCAAATGTTGCAACAATGCTTTGTGAAGAGCATGTTGGAAGAAGTGAATAATTTAAAACATTATTTAGGTTCATGAATTCATATTAGTCTCTCACAAAATCAATTGCAATAGTTATATCCCATATATTTCTAACTCATGATATTCTGCTTAAACTGATGTTAAAACTTTGAAAGTGAAGATAATGATCACTGTTTAAAAGTGTTATTTCATTTATAATAAGATATTTCTACTCAGAGAAATACAGCATGTCAATGAGCAGGCATACACTTTTTCATGAAATGATCTTTTTTCTGTTTCCTCATGTTTTGAACAACTATGAAGCAATGCTTTCAACTATTCAGTGTTTTCTATTGTCTCACCTTGCTCTTTCAAAATGACAGTTTACCTTTTTCTAGTCTTTTTTAATAGGTGTTAAGTCCACTACCATTTATTCTTCCCTTAGGAAGAAATTAGTAAAACCTCTGCATATTTTAGTAAAGCTATGATTCTGGCTTTACCAAACAATGTGAACTTTTTGACCCTATTGGTTGTTGTCAGAATATAACCTTGAATGTACAATTGCTCCAAGACACTCATAAGCTTGGCTGAGACCAGGTAATTTGAAACATGATCAGTACATATTTTTTTTAAAGTCTGAATCAGCATAATCCAATAGAACTTGCAATTAAGGAGAGATTCTTTGTCTATGCTGTTCAACCCTGTAGGATCAGACACAGATGACTACTAGAACTTGAAATGTAGATAGTATGACAAGAGAACTGAATCATTAGTTGTACTGTAATACATGGCCTAGTGTGGCAGTGTCTACTGTATTGAATAGTTTGGCTCTAAATTCTTATTTTTAGCTTATGGCAGACTAACCATGAGACATTCTTGCCCCATATTGTTTTATTGTCTCCTAGAAATGCTTCTCTTGAATATTTTTTAGTATTATGCCACATTAATTAAGGACATTTAAAAAACAAATTTTATAAAATCTATTTCCATATTCTTGGAAAGTTGTTGAGGCCATTGATAACTATGCAAGAGATGATATCCTATTATTCTAGCCTCAGTACTAGAAAAATATGTGGTTATACTAAAAATCTTGTTGATATCATGTAGCTTACTATATTACATCTTTATACTTGTTTCAGGTAGTCAAAGTAGTGATCTGTCTGTAGCAGTTTACACTGTATAAAGTCTCTTAAACTATATTGCTTTATTCTTCAGTTCCCCATCTTGTTCCTGCCCTTGTATCCTATTTGCCTATTTTTTAGTTTATTTTAAATTGGTAACTGGTAGCATTGTGTTTATCTCTGCTTCCTATAAATAAACAAGATAAAAATAAATTAAAACCCTGTCTTTTTTGGAAAAAGTATTTAGTTTCTTCAAAGTGCTGATTTTGTAAGCCTTTCATTATTATCATTATTTATACTATTTGTTAAATTACTTGCAATTTCTATATATGTCATATCAATTGTTGACCCCAAACTGAAACTGTAATACTCCAAACACCTCAGAGACAATGAGAATAAAAAATTATCTTATATAGAAATAAAGTTAGATCACAATTTCTTCATTTCAATAAGATGCTTATAATATTACTAAGTTTGATATTATGAAATTTTCATGTAAACTTACTTTTGTGAAGACCTTGAATCATACCAAGAAAACAGGATGGTCCCAGGGTTGAGAGGTTGGAAATTTTTTATAGAAAAGGACCACCTCAGAGAATGCCAAGAGTGGTTTAATTATGCACTTTTGCCAGGTGTGGTGGTGCACACCTATAATCCCATCACTTGGGAGGCTGAGGCAGGAGGACTGCCATGAGTTCAAGGCCAGCTTGAGCTACAAAGTGAGTTCAGCTGTTCATTATCATTGAAAACTCTAACAGGTTCTCTATCACTGATCTAGGAGATTTATACAAGTAAGAAAGTTTAGCCTTGGCTATTGATGGGAAAAGTAGTTCTCCATTTACCCCAACCACAAATTACTTTTAATTACTGTATGTTTACTGAGTGAAAGTAAAATGAAAGATACCACAATCTTCCTAATTTCCTACATATAGTATGTGCTAGATGTAAATTGCTATTTCAGTAAATCACTAGAAAGTCAATTGTCTAACATTAAAGTTGAGAACAAATGGTGCTCTGAATGTAAAATATTGAAGAGCCAATGTTTTAAAAATGAGTTCTGTATCTTTTGATTTACTTTTACATTATTTGCATAGCTCCCTTTGTTATTTTTTTAATTTAAGAGAAAAAAAGACACAGAAAAGAAAAACAAAAAGCAAAAGAGACAGACAACAACAGCAACAAAAAAAATACAATAGCATTATAGGTTTACAAAATGAGATGATTGGAATTTGACAATGGTTGTAATATTGCATATCGTTACCTTCAAAGGGGTTGTTTAGATTAACAGATATAGACATGTAAAATTGATCTAATCATATGAATATTAACTGTTCTTTTTCAATAACTAATGCTTTATTAGTATAGTCATTTTAACTATCTTGTGTATAACTATATACAAATTTATGACTTTTTCCTTTGCCCTTCCTTCTTTTCTCATTTCCACTTATAATACGTCTTGTTATCTTCAAAATAACTGCCCATACCATCAGGCATAATATAATCAAACAAAATAGTTCAAAATAAAATATATAAAAAAAACAATGAAAGCAATAAATAGTAAAACAGCACTGGCTACTATAATGCCTCATATTATCTTCTAAGCAGTTGTCTATATCATCAGTCATAATACAATCAAACCAAAATAGGATAAAATCACTCAAAACAAAACAACAAAAGCAATACAGAGTTTCAAAACAAGGTGATCAGCTATCAATAATGGCTACCATAATGTATTTTGTTATCTTTGAAATAGTTGTCTATGCCATCAAATATAATAAAATTAGGCAAATCAAAATAGAATAAGAGCAAACTAAACAGTAGAAATGAAAACAATATAGGACTCAAATCTGGATGATAGATTAACAATGGCCACTGCCTGCCTTTTTTAGACACTTCCTTCCCTTTCATTTTTACAATACGTATTGTGTATTTTGAATCCTACTAACTCCTTTAGTTTTTTTGTACTAGGGAGATAACATGATGTTCACCCATGTGGTTCTGGGTCATTTCATCCATGAACATGATCTTAAGTTGTATCCTTTTACCTACAAGAGGCTTGAGGTTATTTTTCCTTATAGCTGAGTAACTTTCCATTGGATAAAAATGCTATATCTTTCCTGTCCACTATGTAGCTAATGGGCAAGCTACCCTCTCTTCTTTCTGGTTCCCTGTCATATACAGCATTGTTCTCTCTCCTTTGACTTTCAATCTATGAACCCACTTTCGAGTTTAATGTGTTTCTTGTATAAAGCATATTGATGGATCCTGTCTCCTGATCCACTCTACCTGTGTTTCCTTTTATTGGTGAATTGAGGCCATTTACATTAATGGTTAAGGCCAACATGCACTGCCTCATCCCTGCCATTGGCTGCCTACTTTTCCTCTCTATTCAATTGTCTGCCCCACTTGGTGAAATCCCTCTGCCACTGTTTCTGGAGCTGTGGTCTTTTTTTTTTATCTCTCTCTAAAATGTCCTTCAGTATTCTTTGTAGGGTTGACTTGGTGGTCATAAATTCCTTCAGTTGTTCTTTGTCATGGAAGTATCTTGTTTCTCTGTTAATTCTGAAAGATAGTTTTTCAGGGTACATCAGTCTGGGTTGGAAGTTGTTTTCTTTCAGGACTTGAAACACTTCACTACAAGCTCTTCCTGACCTGATGGTTTGTGTTGAGAAGTCTGTTGTGATTCTGATGGGTTTTCCTTTATAGATGATCTGGTTTTTTTCTCTAACAGATTTTATTATTCTGTTCTTGTGTTGAATTTCTGGGATCTTGATTGTTATATGTCTGGGTGTAAATTTATTTTGGTTATGGTTAGCTGGATTTCTACATGCTTCACTTATCTGAAAGTCACTTCTTTTTCCCATGCTTGGGAAGTTTTCTGAAATTATTTCTGTAAATAGACTTTTAATTTCATTTGTATTAACCCCTGCTTTTTCACTCACACCTTTTATTCTTAAGTTTGTTTCTTTGGGTTGTCTTGCAGCTGTTGAACTGCTACTTCCAGGTTCCTTGTTATTTTTAAGAGATCTTTCCTTTCACAATCACAAGCTGCAAACCTGTCTTCAAGGTTTGAAAGTCTATCTTCAGTTTCTTTCAAGTGGTTTTGCCAACTTCCATTGGAGTTTTTGATTTTCTGGTTATTTCTTTGAATCTGTTTCATGTATTCTAAATCTTTCTTGTATTGTTCATTCAAGGTTTCCCTCATTTTCCTATGCCCCATTTTTCATCTATGTCTCCTTTAGAGATGCCTAGCAATTCTTTTATTATGTTCCTCATTTCTTCTTTTAGTTGAGCTAGTATTTCTGTTCTAATTTCTTTTATAGCCTCGTAAAGTTGTTTCTTTACTTCAGTTGCCATCACCTCAGAAACTTCAGTCGTGGGACTCCCGATCTCTTCTGCGTTTGCATCTCCTGGAGTTGCTCTGCTTGGATTGGAGGCCAGGGACTGCCTTTTGCTTCTTTGTCTTGACATATTCCTTGGTTCTTCTGGACAAATGGGTACTGGGGACCCAGGCACTCCTTGCATTGGCTGCAGTTTCTCTGAAATGAAACTATGGTTCTTCTAGCCAGTGGTGATTATAGAGAGCTGATGGTTGCAACTGGGTGTGCTGGTGCGGGGCTGTCTGCTGCTTTTCCCCAGCCTGTGCTGGCTCCTGGATGGCTGGTGGGGTGTGTTATGGCGGGGCCGCTGCCTGCAAACCTCGATTGGTCACCAGCGGGATCCTCCACTACCACCCCTGGAGCACGTGTGGAACTGCCACCTCCAGACCAAGCCAGTCACCTGCAGGGACCCTCCGAGGTGGCCCTCAGAATGTGTGCTGGGGCAGGACTCAGTCAGAGAAATTTCCACGGGTCTGCGCCCAGCTAGGAGCTGCTGGAGGAAGCCAGGAGCAGCTCTGGCCTGGAGACCATCCAGCCCGACTCCAAAATGGTTCACAGCCAATCACTCCCACAGGAGGATGAAGTCCCCTGCACTCACCATCAGCCATTTCAGTCCTCCAGGTCTGCTCCCCCGTCCACTGCCATTCTCCTCCAATGCTGCCTGTCTCAGCAGAGGCCTCCAGGGTTTTCACCACCACTGTGGCACCTTGATCATGTGTCTCCAGGTTCCAGCAGCTCCTCTCACACAGTGGGTCCAGCTCTGGGCAGAGGCGCAGAGTTGTTGCCAGCTACCACCTTCTTTGTTTAATTTTTTTAACTCTTTCTGTGGGCTTCAATTCTTGCTTTAGATTCTTCCTGAGTCCAGGTGTCCCACTTCCTTCCTTCTTGTCTTCCCCATGTTGCTATTTTCCAGCATCTGGATGGTATCTCTCAGGGAGGCTGTTTACTCTGCTGCTTACTGTTCTGCCATCTTGTCTTTCTCCTCCATTAAACTTTTAATCTGCGTATTTGTTTTCTCCTATAGACCACATCCCCAAGAAAGCATGGGCATAGCCAGCCCTATGTAGTGGCAATGCAGGAACAAGTGTATAAGGCCACAAGTGATATGAAAGGGGGACACCTCTGGATGAAGGGCTGTGCATAGACTCTGGCAATATAGCAAAGGGGTTATCTGGAAAAGTGCTGTGATATACACAGCACAGCAAGCAGCTCTGCAGTGAAGCAGGAGGCTGGCCAGAAGCACCTCAGAAGGCAACACTGAATGCAGATGCCTCGGTGTTGATGCCTTGTTTAATGCTCATTTCTTTACCTTTTACCTACCATTCGTGAGATCCATACAACCATCTAGACAGATGCAGAAAAGGCATCTGAAACCACATACCACTCCTAGTAAATTGTTCAGCCCACTGGGCCAGCCTGATGGAGGTGTCCACAGGTTATGACAAACACCCATGTGGTGGTGAGAGGCTGAGCTCCAGGGACCAGGAGCAAGCCCAGGGTTAGTGACCCATCCAGCACATGATGGGATTCCAACCTGAGCCACAGGCCTTCCCTGCAAAGGGAAAGACCTGAGCAGCTGGCTTTTCAGCCTGCAGGCAAAACTGAAAGTTTTCACGGAAGTTTGGCGACAGGGCAGAAACAGATACCCACAATTTTCTACTGATGAAGTTTAAAATACAGCAATGACAATCAAGGATAGTTTTTTTTGGAATAAGAAGAATGAAATCCATTTTGGGGGACAACACTTCTCCAGTTGGAGTTAGAAGTTAATCTTCCTATTGAAACTGATTGGACATGTGAATGTTCATCTGTCCTGAGATGTTTACATGTATCATCTTTGAAAATTTCCTTCCACACAGAAGGACTGACATCTGTCTGAGGGATATAATGTTGAGGTGTCACATTGCACGTACTTTGGGATGCTATGAAATTCTTCTCTTGGTATTTGTTCTCCATCAAATCATTAAAATGCAGATAAATCACTTCTCCTTGAAGGTCAGGTGGAAACCCTTCCACTGGAAAATTAAATGGATTCTGAAGTATAAAAGCTTCTTTGCACTTATACCAGTGTCCAGAATACTTCTGGGTCAGTAAGTACACCTGGAATAGTTCTGCCACAGATCTGGGCAAGGATGCAGATCTCACCTCTCTCTAACTTCCAACAGCTTGGGATGGCTCTGTGGAAGCTGTGGTTCCGATTTGTGTCCCATGGCCCATGTCAGAGACTTGGTGCCCAAGACAGTGCTGTCAGAAAGTGGTGGAACTTTTAAACAGGTGTCCAGTGACAGGTCTTAGATCACTGGGGGTGTGCCCTCAAGGGGATGGTGGGATTCCAGACCTTTCTCTTTTTCTCCCTTGCTTCCTGGCCATGAGGCAAGCTGTTTTGCTCTCCACCTGGTCCTGCCATGGTGGCTGCTTTGGCATGGGGCCAATCAACCATGGACTAAGACCTTCAAAACTGACCCAAAATAAATCATTTCTCATTATAAGTGGATTAACTCAGGTACCCTGCCATAGTGACAGAAAGCTGATTAATACAAGTTGCTGGGCATTACGTGAGCCAAGCAGCATTAGTTGTTGAAATGCCTTTCCATACTCTGCAGTGTTGTTTCACTTCACAATATAAGACTGACTTAACTCAGAAACATGATCAAGCCAACTTCTAGAGCCATTCAGTGTTTGACAATAGTGGTTAAAGTGCTGCTTCTCATTTAGAGAAATGACAGTCTCTACCTTTAGCTCAAAATGAACAGAAAAAACTAGAAATACACACACACTTGCTTACTGCTAAGTCACTGAAATTCATGTGATAGAGAAGTTAGGACATTTAATTTCTAACTCTGACAGAAATTCAGAGCTCTGAAGATAGCCATAGCAACATAAGTGGCCAGCAGCAGTCTAACAATGAAATCCACCATGGCCAGCACTCAAGATTAAGGTGTTCTCCACAAGATAACTGTTAATAAATGGACTGCAAGCCTCCAACGCCTGACATCTGTACAAGCTTCACTAACTTGTCCAGCCTTCTTTCTATCCACATGCCTTTGGGCAGGTCTTGGCACACTCACCTAAGGCATCTAGGAAGACCTTCAGAGGCTATTCCTGAGCATCCCACCCAGCGCTTACTCTATACAAGCCCCATGCCAAAGCCTTGGGGGACACAGGCACTGAGAAGTCACAGCCTTGCTTTGTACTTATGCCACTGCTGCTTTTTCATCCTCCTCCATCCCATGCCATTCTTTCGTGAGACTAATGGTCTTAAACACATCTCTTTCTCTAGACATGTCTCTCCCACTCCTGCAGTCCAGCAAGCTTTAATAGACTGGCTATGCTGAGCATGGTGGTGCACGCTTGTAATCCCAGCACTCAGGAGGCTGAAGCAGTAAAATTGCCATGAGTTTGAGGTCAGCCTGCACTACACAGTGAGAACCTGTCTCAAAAAACCAAAATAAATAAATAAATAATAGACTGGTTATTAGTGAATAAACCCTTTCTGTGTGTGATTAACAGCTGAGCCGATCAGAAGCTTACTTTGCAGCCTCATTCTAATTTATTTTGTAATGAATTCTGTAGGGATGAACTATTGTTTAAACTTTCACTGTTTTTCAGACACTGTTTTCTTTTTTCTTCTCTTTCTGTTTTTCCTTTTTCCTTTCTTTCCTTCTTTCTTTTTCCTTTTTAAAAAAAAAATTTCAGACACTGTTTTCTTGTGGGCTAAGAATGCTGTGATGTCTACTTCTGGGCTGCAACCCCAGTAGCAAGAAGGCCGGACACCTGTGGCCTACTTTCTCCTCTTTCCTTGTTTGAACAGGATAGGTGTAGACTGGTAACACTAAGTTTTGGCAGAGTGTTGACCCAAGGTGCTTGACAGACAGGCTGAGGTTCATGGTGTGCTGAGTGGATAATCTGTGGTCTGTGACAAGACCTGCTTCCTGAAGGCCTGGCACCAACTTGTAAACAATGTCTTGCATGGTTCTGTCATGACCAATGTACTGCAGCGGATGGCTCTGGTGGATCACAATCCTGCAGGTGGGGCAGGTGTTGTTCTCTTCCAGGTACTTCACCAGGCAGCTCCTGCAGAATGTATGCAGGCACTCGGTCACCGTCGTGGCGTCAATGAGGTACCCACTGCATAAGCGGCAGGTGACGTGGGCATTTATGTCCCAGAGCTTGATCTTTCTGGTCAACATCTTTGTCTTCTCCTCTGGATGTCTGTGTGTTCTTCTTCCCGCCGTGGCATGGAGGCTTCAGGCCACCATGCGGATATGATGATTCCTCCTCATGCTGTTCTCTGGTTCACTTCTGCACCTTCCTTCTGACCCTCGCTCTCTTTCCATTTTCTGCAAGGGAGAGCTGGAGTCCCTGCTACATAGTGAAGCCTGCGTCTCGGGCGGCGGGTGAGTGGGCACACGCAGGGGCTCACCGGGAGGGGGACGGGGCGCCGCTCCCTTTGGGTGCCCCCCAAGAGCAGATCCCTTTGTTATATGAGCTCTATAATTTTGACAAAAATGTACAACAAATTACAGTCCTGTTCTTCACTGCAAGGACAAGATTCAACTGAACAGCTAACTCTTAAATAATTAAAGAGGAAAGTAGGTCAATGCCATGTATTAAATGACTAGCTCCAAAGATAGCTATATCAGCTATTGTGATTTTAGAGATGCCTCTCAAAGATGTAAAATTATTAAGCTGCCTTCGGAGCTAGTCTTTTGCTTCATTTAAATGTATAGAATTGACCTCAAAGATTATCCTCATATTGAATTAAATATTAACTTGGATCTGGTTCATCATTTAATACATGGCATTTATATTTCAAGATAGAAAATAACTTTTATTGATTTTAAAACTCTAATTACAATAGAGTTCCCTAACAATGTGTCCTTGGAACATGGTAATTATCCAGACACTTTTATCAACTGTACATTATATTACATTTAGACCCACTTAGAAGTCATCTGTTAAAGTCATACCCCTCTTTGTCCAAGCCCCTTATGAAAGAGAACAAACATGAAAGTGTTTTTAGTGTTCACATTTTCATCTCTTCTTTCAGACTTAGGTCCTCTACTTTGAAAAGGTTCTTATCAAGGTTAATCATAATCTGCATAATACCAAACCCTATGATCAATTTTCAGTCCCTATTTTCCTTGACCTCTTAGCAGTTTGGAAAGAGTTGATAATCCTCTTCCTGAAATTGTTTTTTATTTGGGGTTCCAGATTTTCCTGCTACCTTACTGGTTGCATCTTTTCAGTTTCCTTGGCTAACCTTCTTCCTCTACTTGACTTCTTAGTGACACAGTGTCCCAGATGTGTCTTTGTCTTTTAAAAATGCATATTTTATCTCATGGTGAGCTCACAAGTCCTGGGACTATTAAATTCTATGTAGATGATGGTAACTTCAAAGTTTACATCTGCCCCAATTGTTTTCCTAAAGACTAGATTTGTATGAAGCTATTTATTTATACTTCTACTCAAATTAAAAACATAAATTTAAATACCTCTTTAAAATCTGCTATTTCGACTATATGCCTGGGACTCATCCAGGCTTGCCCTGTGCTCCTGAGGCTCTGAATGCTTTGCAGCCCGACTCAAGGTCTGGGTGGTGCTACACTCAGGGGTGCACTCCACCTAGCTGCCTGGGTCCTGGAAGTCCCAAACTCCACCCAGGCAGGCTGAAGGTCCAGTGAAACACCACAGGGATGCGTTTCTGCTAGCCACCTGATTTGCAGGGGTTCTGAACATTACACAGATAGGCTCTAGACCCCAGCAACAAGCTCCAGGGGAGTGACCCTGCTAGCTACAGGGAGGATAAAAACTTTGTCCAGCCAAGCGTTCCAGAGTAAACTGACAAAGTACATGAGGGGAACACACAGCTAGCCTCACAGACCACAGAACACAAGAGTTGAGCAGCATAATCTGGGCGTGAGCCCCAGCTAGCAACAGGGATATTGGATTTGAAACTCTACTCAGCACAGTGTTCCAGTGCAATCCATCGGGAGGCTGCCTGCCCAGCCACACAGGTCCCAGAAGAAAATGACAAAATGAAAGACCAAGAGGCAGTCTCAATCCCCCAGCCCACTGAAAACAAACCCAAGAGACACTGAAATGGAAGACAATGGGAGTCACACAACTGAACTTTCTGAAATGATAGCAAATACAGTAAAGAAACAACTCCATGAAGCTACAGAGAAACTCAAATCAGAATTAATCTCTCAGCTAAAAATTGAAATGATAATCATGAAAGAAATGCTGTGTGCGTCTAAAGAAGATCAAGAAAAAATAGAAGAACATAAGAAAATGATGGAAACTTTGAATGAAAGATATGACACAAGTAGAATGCATGAAATAGATTCAAAGGGAAATTCAGGAAATTAAACATTCCATGGAAAGTTGGCAAAACCACTTGAATGAAGCTGAAGATAGAATCTCAGACCTTGAAGACAGCTTGGAAGCTTATGATCATGAAAGAAAAGATTCCTTAAAAATAACAAGGAACCAAGAAACAACAATTCAACAGCTGCAAGATGATGCCAAGAGAAATAACATAAGATTAATAGGCATAAATGAAAAAGCAAGGGTCAATACTAATGACGTGCAAAGACTATTCCCAGAAATAATAGCAATAAATTTCCAAACATGGGAAAATAATCTGATATACAAGTATGTGAGGCATACAGGACCACAATTAACCATAACCAAAATAAACCTTCACCCAGACATATAATAATTAAGGTATCAGAAATACAGCACAAGAAAAAAACGCTAAAAGCTGTCAGAGAAAAGAAACATCACCTATGAAGGAAAGCCTATCAGAATCATGGATACTTCTCAACAAAAACATTTAAGTCAAGAAGATCTTGGAGTGAAGCATTTGAAATCCTGAAAGAAAACAACTTTCAACCCAGATTGATGTACCCTGCAAAACTATCTTTAAAAATTGATGGAGAAGTAAGATAGTTCCTTGACAAAGAACAACTGAAGAAATTTATGGCCTCCAAACCAACACTACAAAGAGTACTGAAAGACACTCTAGAAAAAGACAAAGATAGCTACAATCTCAAGAATAACAACCAAAGGAAACCACTAAGAAGGGCAAATAATTAAACAGAAAATGTAGAAAACCAACAACAGAAAGATATCTTGACCGGGATGAGTCAGTACATATCAGTTATATCAATCAATGTAAATCCTCTCAACTCACCAATAAAAAGAAACAGACTGACAGAGTGGGTTAAGAAACAAAACCCAACAATATGCTGTGTACAAGAAACACATTTCACTCAAAAGGAAATTCACAGACTAAAAATCAAAGGCTGAAAACAATACTCCATGCAACAGGAACCCAGAAAAAAGCAGCAGTAGCTATTATGTTTGCAGACAATGTAAACTTCAAACTGAAAATGATCAAAAGTGATAAAGGAGGTCACTACATACATGTTAGGGGAAAACTTCAAGAGGAAGAGATTGCAATCACAAATATATACGCATTGAATAAGGAAGCACCCAACTATGTAAGAACATTCTTAATAGACATGAAAAACCAAATAAACAATAATACGCTTATAACAGGGGACCTTAACACCCCAGTGTCACAGAGAGACAGATCAACCAAAAAAATCAGCAAAGAAACAACAGAACTGAATCAAACTTACGAACAAATGGACCTAGTCGATGTGTACTGAGTGGTTCACCCATCAACATCAGAATACACATTCTTCTCAGCAGCACATGGGTCATTATCTAAAATAGATCATATGCTGGTCCACAAAACATGCTTAAGTAAATGCAAAGGAACTGAATTAATTCCATGCATATTATCTGACGATAGTGCAGTAAAATTGGAAATAAATGACAAAAAACCTACAAGAACCCCATAAACACATGTAAATGAAATAACACTCTCCTAAACAATCAATGCATCACAAAAGAAATTAAAGAGCAAATTAAACAATATCTACAATTGAGTGAAAATTCTAATACAAATTAGCTGAACCTGTGGGACAAAAGGAAAGCAGTCCTCAGAGGAAAATTTATAGCACTAAACTCCCACATCAGAAATATGGAAATAACACACATTAACAACCTAATGATGCACCTCAAACTTCTAGAAAAATAAAAGTTAGTCAAGTCCAAGACCCAAAGAAGGGAAGAAATTACCAAGATTAGAGGAGAAATCAAAGCAATTGAAACTAAGAAAACAATGCAAAGAATTAATGAATTGAAGAGTTGGTTCTTTGAAAGAATAAATAAAATTGACAAATCCCCAGCCAACCTTATCAAAAAGCAGAAACAAAAGACTCAGATTCATGTAATAAGAAGTGAAAAGGGTGAAATCACTACAGACCCTGTGGAAATACAGAAGATCATCAATAACTACTTCAAAAACCTTTACTCACACAGATTCAATAACACAGAAGAAATGGACAGATTCCTAGAAACTATGAAATACCAAAATTGAATCAAGAAGATGTAAAACTGCTGAATAACCCAATTTCAGTTAAAGAAATTGAAAATGTAATTAGAACTCTAGCAACAAAGAAAACCCCAGGCCCTGGTGGATTCAATGCTGAATTCTACAAGAAACTTAGGGAAGGCTTAATGCCAACACTCCTCGAACTTTTCAATGAAATTGAAAGGGAAGTAAGTCTCCCTAACTCATTCCTGGAAACAAGTATTACCCTACGACCAAAACCAGAGAAAGACCAAACCAGAAAAAAAAAAATAACAGGCTAATATTCATAATGAACATAGATGCAAAAATCCTCAGTAAAATACTGGCAAATAGAATACAGAAAGTTATCATAAAGATTATACACCATGATCAAGTGGGATTCATCCCAGGAATGCGGGGATGGTTCAGCATACACAAATCAATAAATTTAATACACCAAATCAACAGGGCCAAGGACAAGAACCAAATGATCATCTCAATAGATGCTGAAAAAGCTTTTGACAAAATCCAACACCCATTCATGATCAAAATCCTACAGAAAATTGGAATACATGGTCTCCACCTCAACCTGATAAAAGCCATATATCATAAACCAACAGCCAACATCTTACTAAATGGACAAAAATTGAAAACTTTCAACCTAAAATCAGGAACAAGACAAGGATGTCCATTATCACCACTCCTATTCAATATAGTTCTGGAAATATTAGCGAGAGCAATTAGACAAGAGAAAGAAATAAAAGGAATAAGGATAGGAAAGGAAGTAGTAAAATTATCATTATTTGCAGATGGTATGACACTCTACCTAAAAGACCCCCAAAACTCCATTGAAAGATTTCTAGATGTAATAACCAAATTCAGTAATGTCGCTGGATACAAGGTGAACACTCAAAAATCAATAGCAT